>APFE030338521.1:88789-117836 GCA_000404065.3 Pinus taeda
TCATCATGGGTTGATTCGCTTAATAGTCAGCAATAGCCTTACCCAGTAGCAGAGCAGCTGGGAAGAGCTAATTTCCATGATAAATGGAGGATTGACGAAACCATCCCCAAAATGTAAACATGCCACCAGTACACCTGAGTGTCCAGAATAATGAAGGAAATCGGTCCGGCTAGCACAACTATGAGGGAGGCTGGAGAAGCCCCAAGGAAACACCAGCCAACCGGTAGAGATAGAAGATGAGCAACCCCCACGATTAGAAGGGGAAGACAATGAGAAAGGAATGCAAGAAAAAGAGGAAGGAGAAATGGAAGACGAAGCCGCGCAATCTAAGTAGGAGGAGGAAATGGAACAACTGGAAGGTAGCCCATTGCGAGACCCATTGTGAGAAGATGAATTGGCCAAAGTTTTGGCAAATATGGGTGAATATGGCCAACCTTCCAGTCCATCAGATCTCCATGCCGAAGAGGAACCTCAGAAGGGAAATGCACCTGAAGAATCCCATGTAGAGGAGGTAGAAGAAGAGAATCTTCCTGTTCATGATGAAACTATGATAGGAGATGCTGAACAGGAACAATCCATTCCTAACCAGAAAACACCAGAAGAAATTCTGGAGGAAAGGGGGGCAGAAAAGGAGCTCACCCAAGAAATAACAAAACCAGTTAGGGTTGTTTCACCAGAGCAACCATAGTAGAGCAATGAATAAGCACCCTAGAGAGAAAATCAGGGAATTAGTCACAGTCTAGGCCACAGTGAACAACCTACTGTTCTTGCTAAGGAAATTGAGGAAATTAAGAAATGGTGAAAGGAATAGCAGAGACTACTGAATATAATAGTTCAGCTCCGACAACAGATTAGGATTCTAAAAGCAAGTAAAAGGGTAAGAAGGACCTCGAGAAGGAAAAATGCAACCACTCCAGCAAAACTCCTGAAGACAAAGGGGTGGATGACCAGAGTCCATCTTGCTGTTCAAAACCTTGTCAAAAGCCAGGCTGATGTTCCAAATGATACTGAGGAGCAGACTGTTGTTCCAATTAAAAAGGAACAGCAGTGGATTGATATCCACATTAAGATATAAATGGATGATATGTTGACCCGCGATAAGGAAATTCAGACAGAGACACCACCTTTGGGAGTGATAAGAGTCATGAACTCAAATCAATGCAATAGGAAAATTCAAGTAAAACTCCCGGCCTCCACTGCCGCATGGAAAAGAGATCCAAAAACGGTAACCCTACGAAAGGGTTTGAAGCAAGCTCGGAAAGCAGTAGAAAAGCTTATGGAGAAAATTGTCCCTCGAAAAAAGTATGAAGAGCTACAACAGCAACTTAGGAATGTCAATCTATCCAAAAGCCAGGCCTTTGAAGGGTGGCGAAGGGAAGAAGAAAAAGTTGCGAAGGTAACTTGTAGGTTAGATATAGTTATCAAGCAGATGGATACCTTATGTTCTTTATACAATGACGTCCTAGCATGTAGAGCCCCTGCTAAGAATTATGCCTTGTTTTTAATGGAGCGATGTTTGAAATTGAAAATAAAGGCTATTAAAGTAGGTGCTCCCATAAAAATTAACACCATCGATTATTTTATAAACTATTGTAAGCACTATGGGATAAAATTTTAGAGACTACTGTGTGAGTTTTATTTACATAATCTTGTATTAGACTAGGAGACCGAGCTAAACCCTGGCCCTTTTGTATGGGATATCCAATTACAAGCATTTATTTGATTTGGAGTTAATCAAATTAAATGGCTTAAAGCCTATAATGCTTTCCAAAGACAAGAAAACGGATTAGATTTGTGGATAAGAGTTGAGCTTAGGGATCCAGTACAGTTGTGGAGAAAACATAGAAACCTCATGAAGACTCTAGGTGTAATTGAAGCATTAGGACCCATCCATGAGGCAATAATTCAACAGGGATTAGAATACTCTTTCTCTATCAAAGACCTTGCCATTGATGCAGCTAAATTTCGGTATCAGATCTCTACTTCGAATATCGAGCTCATGGAGCCATTTAAGTATGAAAATTTTAAATTAGCCACCAACCGCTTGCACCTCTATGGTGAAGTCATTGTGAGGGCAGGGCCATCCTATTTAGGATATAGGTTTCGGAGTCCAATTATTTGGCACCCTACAGCCGAATACCAAGCCTTGTATGAGATGCCTGAGGGTCAGATAGGCCATTTCTTTGAACACCTAGTTATGCATCATGGCTATAGCCCTTCAAATGAGATTCCATCTCCAGCCTACTCACTCACTGCCTTACATGTCAACTATAATGTTTTCATGAGGGCATGAAAAAGGGTAAGCAGGGGGGTGTGTGGAGTACTAAACAAGGTATGTTTTTGGTAATTATTTAAGCATATTTTCATTAGAACTTACAAACCTTTTGCGTCGTGAACTCAGAAAACGATAAGGAATTGTAACAAAACATGTGATATTAATATGCAAGACGAAAACACTGACAATTGTCATTTCCTTATGCAGAAAGAAGGAAAAACTAGAAGCTGTTGTTCCAAAGGAAAGGACAAGGACGGGTTAACCACTGTCCCTTTGACGGGGAACATATGCAAAACAAGGCAAAGCAAATCAAAGCGAATCAGCCCTGGAAAGGAAGCAAAGATAATGGCTCGGCGCAGGAAAGGAAAGAGATGACTGAGGACTAACGATTTGGGGAATCCCTCGGGGTCGTTGATCCTAAGGGGATCGCTGCTTTAACTATTTTTGGACTTAGATATCTCTGCCTTCACCATTATAAAAGGGGAAACAATGTTAGCTCGAGTAAGAGGGAGAATCTGTTATGTTTTATGTAATTTCCTTTAAGATCAAAACCTTGATCATTGAGTCTCGTTAAGAACTGATCTATTGTAATCTTGCTTTATGCATTAATACAAACTTGGTTACCATTTCATCTTTGAGTATGGAATAACTTGAAGCAGTGTACCCCTGGAGGCTAAGGGCTCGGCCTTGGAGGACACTTGCTCCTGTACTATTACATTTGGTTTACGTGTGGTTTTCTTATCGACGTTATTAGGTAATCTAATGTGTTTCATAAGTTTACATCACATGCTCTGTTATGTTTAATTTATTAAGGTTTCTAAAGACATAACTATTGTATTCACTCTGCATCGTATCACTGTTCTTTTAGGTGTTGATATAATACTGCTAGTCTTTACAGAATACTGTTGCTGTTTAATTACAAAGCCTTTGTGTTGTGCACTTGTTCATTAACATTACGGAATTCATCTTGGAAGTTATGTTCTTTGCGATTGTTGGATATATAAACAATGCTGCTCTATTTTGAAATGTAGTGATACTGAGATTGATAACTGGATCAGATTACTATTAAAGTGTGCCGTGTGTATATATGGTCTTCAAGCGATGTTCTATAATTCATCCTTAATCACTGTTGCTCCATTTTGGTGTGTTATTCAGTCAGCCCTTAAGAGTGAAGGATTGTTGTTTGATTCATGTAGATTATGATTAGTGCATTTGATCTTATAGGCTAAGGTGTTACTACGCGTTAGAGTTAGTTGCCATTATAATTTCTTAACTGTTTTTCCATTTCAGGCTTGCTGTTCTATTTCTTGACTGTTGTTCCATTTCAGGTTTTCTGTTCTATTTCTTAATCATTGTTCCATTTCTTATCTGCCGTTTCATTTCCTGTCATTTGTTATTTTGGTGTGAAGAACGATCTCAGGCTATAGTGAGCATTGACACCTACTGTTCGGCTCCCAGATCCATGATCTGTCCTCTGGTTTCCTTTTCCATCAGTTCATAAAGGGATGGGTTATTGCTACTGAACCCTTGACTGATAAATTGCTTAGTTTTCTGAATGTGTGGTTTAATCTTTTGAAGTAGTTAGCTGTAAACAAGCATCTATTTACTCTTGTATTTTCGAACACTGTGCTACTAGCATTACTTTGGAAAATTATAGCCTCAGACTGAGACACTCTTTGAAATAACAAAACATTCCTGGATTGACATATTAATGTGAGGTAATTAGAGGTGGAAGAGACCCTTTTTATAGCTTGACAGTTGTTATAGTCACGTTGTTGTTATAGTTGAGGCATGATTTGGTTGGGTTTCCATGTTGCAAAAAATGTAAGGGTAGTTGTGAGGGCATGATAGCTAAGGAGTGTGAGGGCATGCTAAGGAATGAAAAGGAAGGCTAACACATGTGAGAAAATGTGAATTTATGCCAAGGAGCATTGGGAAGTGTCAGGTCTAGGCACAAAATTATTTTTTCAACAACTTGGATGGTTTCCCAAGCCGCAAAAAAGGTAAGGTTATCTAGAAGGGCATGACAACTAGGTAGTTCCAACATGTGCCAGGAAACTCCAAGAAGTGCTAACACATGGTAGAGAACTCCATGGCATGTTAGGTATCCCAAGTCATGCCAAGTGCTAAGGAATACCAAGATGTCGTAAGTGTTAGGGTGTGGTGCCAACAGATGCTAGGGAGTGTTAGGGAGTGCTAGGAAACACAAGGGAGAACTAGTTTCAATTCCATGGAAATGAATGAATAAGAGTGTGTGATAGGGAGTGTTAGTGAGTTCCAAGTGTGCTATGGAGAGAATGACAAGGCACAATAGGTAGTGCCAAGGAATGATACAGTTCGAGGGAAGCATCGAAAGATGTACCAAGTTCCAGGGTGTGTTAATGTGTGTTGAGGAGTGTTAGTGAGTGCTAGGTAAACATAAGGGAGGACTACGTAAAAATGCATGGAAATGAATTAATACGAGTCTATGACTGAAAGTGCAATGAGTTCCAGGTGTGTTAAGGAGGGAGTGACATAGTATGCTAGGCGGTGATAAGGCATGTTAGAGTTCTAGGTAGCATCTGACCAAGATGTGCCAAGTGTCAGGCTGTACCAATGCATGAAAGGAAGTGTTACAGAGTACCATGGAAATAGAAGGGACCACTAGGTAAGAATAATGCATGGAATAGAATGAATAAGATTTTGTGACAAGAAGTGTCAGTGATTTCTAGGTGTGTTGAGGGAGTGATAAGATATTGTTTGCAGTGCTAAGGTATGCTAGAGGCCACGACAACAATATTCCAAGATGTGCCAAGTGTTACAGTGTGCTAGTGCATGCCAGGCACTATTAGGGAGTGCCATGGAAACACAAGGGAGAACTAGTTTCAAATGCATGGAAATGACTGAATAATATTATGTGACAGGTCGTGTCAGTGAGTTTTAGGTGTTTTAAGGAGGGAGTGACAAGGTATTTTAGGTAGTGCTAAGGAATGTTAGAGTACCACAATGTGCCAGGTGCCATGGAGTGTTAGGGAGTTCGATGGAAAAGGAAATGAGAACTAGCTCAAAGTTCATGGAAATGAACGAATAAGTGTGTGTGACAAGTAGTGTGAGTGAGTTTCAAGTGTGCTAAGGAGGGAGCGACACGCTTATATTCTAGGCAGTGCCATGACATGCTAGATTGTGAGGGCATGTCAGGGAGTGGTAGGGAGTGCCAAATCATGTCAATGAATGTAGGGGGTGCTAACATGTTCCACATGGTGCCAAGCGATTGTTATATGTGCCAGGTGCTATGGCATGTAAAGGTGTAAACTATATTGCTCAGTTTCTTTATGGCCGTGGTGGAAGTGAGCCTTGACATGGGAACTTGTAACTTGTTAAGTTAGAGGAGTTGAAATTGTACATGAGTAGCCTCAGATGAGTTATAGTTAATTCTTAGGTGAACAAGGCATTTTCTAGTTGTAGTAATTGTAACTTGGTTAAGTTTTTATAGTCGAGGAAAGATTTGGATGGGTTCCCAAGTCCCAAAAAAAACTAGGGTACTTGTGAGGGCAGTATTGCTAAGGAGAGTCAGGGCATGCCAAGGAATGAAAAGGCATGCCAAAATATGTTGGACATTGCTAATGCATGTTGAGGAATGTTAGGGAGTATTAGGGCATCACAAGGGAGAAATAAGTCAAGATATATGGAAATGAACAAATAAGAGTGTGTGCCAAGGAGTGTTAATGAATTCTAGGTGTCTCAAGGACAAAGTGTGTTAAGAGAAGGTTAGAATAGGATTTATAAGAGGCAAGCATATGGTTACAATTATAAGGGTTTTGTCAAAGTAGTTTCAAACAAAGGGAGACTTAGGGTTGGGCACAATGTTATTTTGCCAATGACTTGGTTAGGTTCCCAAGTTGCAAAAATAGTAAAGCTATCTAAGAGGGCATGAAATTTAGGGAGTCCCAAGGTATGGCAGGCAATGCCAGGAAGTACTAACACATGCTTGATAGTTCCAAGGCATGTTAGGCATGCTAAGACAAGCCAACTTCTAAGGCATGCCAAGATGTTCCAGGTGTACGGGTGTGGCGTGAATGCATACTAGGGAGTGTTAGGGCCAAGTGCCAAGGAAACACAAGGGAACACTAGTTTCAAATGCATGGAAATGAAGTGTCAACATGTTCCAGGTGTGCTAAGGAGGGAGTGACAAGGTATGTTATGTAGTGCCAGGGCATGCTAGGTTGCTAGGGAAGAATACCAAGATGTGGCAAGTGCTAAGGTGTGCCAATGCGTGCTAAGGTGTGTTAGGGAGTGCTAGGGAAACATAAGGGAGCATTAGGTGAAAATAAATGGAAATGAATGAGTAAGAGTGTGAGAGAGGGAATGTCAACGATTTCCACATGTGCTAAGGAGAGAATGACATGTTATTCTAACTTGCGCTAAGTCATGCTAGATTTCTAGGCCAACATACGGCCAAGATGTGTCAGCTACTAAGGTGTGTCAACGTGCTAGGAAGTGTTAGGGAGTGTCGGGGAAACAAAGGGGGGCACTAGGTCAAGTTAATTCATGCAAATGAGCAAGTAAGAGTTTGTGACAGGATGTGTGACTGAGTTAAAGGTGTGTTGAGGGAGTAACAAGGTATGGTAGGTAGTGTTAAGGCATGCTAGAGGCTAGGGAAACATGCCAAGATGTGCCAATGGTAGAGTGTTCCAATGCATGCCAAGGCATTTTAAGGATTTCCAAGGAAACAAAAGGGATCACTAGTTTCAAATACATCGAAATTAATGAGTAAGAGTGTGTTATAGGGTGTTTTAGTGAGTTCTAGGTGTGGTAAGGAGGGAGTGACAAGATAGGTTAGGTAGTGCCAAGGAATGCTAGAGTTACAGGGAAACATGCCAAGATATGCCAAGTCCGAGGGTGTGCCAATACATGTTAGCAAGTGTTAGGGAGTTCCATAGAAACACATGGGTGAACTAGTTCAAAATGAATGGAAATGAATAGATAAGAGTGTGTAATAGGGAGTCTCAATGAGTTCCAAGTGTTCTAAGCAGGGAGTGACAAGGTTACATGCTAGGTAGTGCCAGGGCATGCTAGAGTACCAGATCGTGTCAGGGAGTGCTACAGTGTGATACAGAGTGTGAAGAATGCCATGAAATGCAAGGGATGGTAACATTCACCACATAGTGCTAAGAATTTGCTAGATGTGCCAAGTGGTATGGCATGTCAAGATGTAAATGGTGTTTCTTAGTTGTTTTATGGACATGGTTGGACGTGAGCCTTGACTTCGTCACTTGTTAACTGGGATGAGTTTAGATTGGAAATGAGTAGCCTAAGATGTGTTATAGGTAGTTCTTAGGTGAAAAAGGCATAGTCTAGTTGTACTAACTATAACTTGGTTAAGTTGTTGTAGTCAAGGCATGATTTGGTTGGATTCACAAGTCTCAAAAAAAGTAATGGTGGTTATGAGGGCATGATATCTAAGGTGTTTCAGGGCATTCCAAGGAATAGAAACACATGCTAAAATGTGGAAGAAAGTGTCAATGTATGTTGAGGAGTGTTAGGGAGTGTTAGGGGAACACAAGGCATAACTAGGTCAAAATGCTTTGAAATGAACGAATACAAGTGTGTGCCAAGGAGAGTCACTGAATTCCATTTGTCCCAACGATGAAGTGTTTTAGAAAAATTTTAGAATAAGACTTGCAGGAGGCAAGACTATGGTTCTGATAAGGCGTGGACAAAGCAATTTCGAAGAAAGGGAGACTTTGTTTTGGGCATAATATTGTTTTGTTAAAGAATTGGTTGGGTTTCCAAGTCACAAAAAAAGTAAGGCTATCTATGAGGTGATGACAACTAGGCAGTTCCAAGGTGTTGTAGGTGTTAGGGTCCTATAATTTATAGGATGAAATGATTGTAGCTGTAATTTTATATATGAGATGTTGTAAATAATTTTCCATTCTGCAATTTATTTCGATAGAAAAAACAAAAGGGAAAAATAGAAAAACGAAAGAGGGTATAAGAAATGATAAATATGAAAAGAATACAAAATAAAAAATAGAAAGAAATAGAAATAAAAAAAAAAGAATGAAAATACCCCACAAAAAAATGTGTATGCAAGTTAGCAAGTCTAAATGCCAATCAAAATAAAAAAAATGCATAAATACTACTTTAGAAAATCTTGAATAAATGTGTTTCTAGTTAAAATGCCACATCGAATTAGGAGAAATAGATTGGTTAGCATAATGAAACTGTTTAAATGTTATTAACCTGGATTGAATAAATTTAGTTTAGATTAGTGAATAATTAACCAGATAGTTTAGTCGTGGCTGAATTAGATTAGGTAGAATAAAAATTGATTAACCAGATTGTTCAAGCTTAGTTGACTAATAAATAAATGAAGAGAAGAAGAAAAAACCTTAGAAAAATAAATTTTTTTGGCATGCTAGTCAAAATGTGTCTTTCTTAAGTCAATTAAGTGTGTTTAGATTAATTAAATTGCAAAAATTTGAATATCAATTTTGTAATAAAGTTATGCTCATGGTGAGAAGTGACTTTTTGTCATATATGATAAGTGGTGTGCAAGGTTTCATAGCGAAAATCCATCCCACCAAGGTCAATGGTGGGGGATCACCTTCACCCCCTCGAGCCCTTGCAAGGTTTAATCAGTGGGGGGGTCTGAAAGAGTGGTAAACCTTAGTGACATGGAAAATCTAAAGCAAATTAGACCCCTCCTCCCCCCACAACCTATTGTGGCTTACGACTACCTCCCCCCTCTCACAACCACTGTCTCACTCCCGCTCATGTGACCATTGACATTTGTTACTCACACGCCACTATCCTTCCACGATATGGACTCCCCCTATCCCCATAATTTCTCCAACGTCATCCTTTCCCCTCCACTCACTATCTGTCACCTCACCCCTACAGACCCCATTACCCTTTTGCTACGTCACCTTGGCGAACAACACATACTTCCTGCCACCAATTCTCTCCCATCACTCCTCTTCCATGTGGCACTCTTCCCTCCACCTTAGCAAGTCCTTATGCTAATTAATGTTTTCCACTCCTGTGACAACACACCCACTCCATTAAATGGTTAATAAACAGTGGTTAAAACACATTTTTCCTATAAACCCATCAAACCCCATTACTCTACATCCTTTTCACTATTTCAGTTTAATCAAGAAGCTCTAGTGGAATGATAACATAACATAATTACCCTAACATCCAATTAGCATACCATGCCATCACTTCGACAACTAGCATAACCCACTACTACCACCAAGTAATGTTTTTTGTCTAGATACTAATCCTCCCATATTTTCCCAGGTAATTATGAATTTCTTGTTCTCTTATTTCAAAAAATGGAACCAAAAGGAAAATCTAAAGCCTATGATGATAACCATATACTATCCCCTACCATAGACCTAGATCACCATCCATTAGTGGACCAAAAATACAATATTGTTGAAATAAATTGTGATTTTGACCTCTATGAGCTTCACAACTGCTTGAAGAAAAAGTTTCTTGACTTGATTAATGAATTGGCTCTTTGGGAATCCTCACTTCCCCAATTCATCTTCCTAAAGACCTATCATTTCACAGAATTCGTATCCTACTACCAAAGTCATTACATCCCCATCCAAAGAGAAATTGCGGCCTAAAATGGTGACATCCTCTTCACCATCACAACAGAAACCATTTCTCAAATGCTACAATTGCTAATTTCTAACTCTTTAGAGACATTTATAGTAGATTCCCTCATGGAACTCTACAAAAAACTAACCTTTCAATAGAGAGCCAAAAATGTTGAGATTTTTCTCCCATAAGATGCCCAATTACCCGAGGAAAATCCCCTCTACTTGTCTTCCATGTTTCCTGAGATGACCAAGTAAATAATCTCAACTATATCATGCATACTTGGCTATCACTTTGATCAATGGGTGGATGATTCTATTGTTGCCCTCTTATCAGTTCATCTAATTGACCAAATGAATATGCATAAGCAGACTAGAGAAATATTGTACTGAACTTTAACCAATATTACCATGAGAACTTCAAAGTTGCAAGGCTCAATTATTAGGACACAGTCACAGTTGAACATGGAAAAGGTTTCATCTTCCACCAAGGACACCAAGGTCAAAGCATTAGAGGACTTGGTCATCAAAGTGATCTATAATCCCAGTGATGTAAAGGCAACAGAGGAAATTGTAAGGGTAAAAAATGTATATATAGCAGCATTAAAGGAACAACTTAAGATGCCTTCTACAAAAGACCCACAGACCAAGGAAGTGGGAGAGCTATAAAAACAAAAGGATGACATGTTCAAAATCATTATTAAACAAAGAAGCCATATTAAATAAATGGGACAGCTAAAAGGAAAAAAGCAATCATCATAGCTGGCTATAGTGCCTCTTACAGCAGCCGATATCTTAATATCAACAACAACAGGAACATATACAATGACCAAAGCATCAACGCAAAGTACATATTTTATTAACGAGTTAGTTAAAGTCATGGAAGACTTGTCCATTTAGGGTAGAGAAATTGAAAATTTAAAGGCTTAGCTCAAAAATTTGTAGGAACAAAACTTAAATATAGATAACTCATATGTAGTAGAGTTGTAGAAGTATCACAAGCTCTCTAAGAAGATTGAACGGATGGAGAGTGAATCAACTATGACACAAACTTTGGCATAGACAAAGGAAACTATATGAGTGGAAATCAATGAGGCCATCACTGAGATATGGCCTTCCATTTAGATTATTTTTTAACAGGAAGACTTGATCCAGAAATCAAAAGAAGCATTCGTAGAAACACAAGCAGATTTGGGGTAGAAGCCTAGTGAAGATATTGCGCTAATAAAGGTTTTGAATTCAAAACTAGAGGAAAATTAGAGGAATTCAGTATTCGATACAAGACTCGTACTATTTTGGAGGTAATAAGGATCCTTAACGAAAGGAGCTTGATGCTACATTTGGAGGACAAGTGTCAAACAATGGAAGGTAGCGTTTAGAAATTTCACAAAAGTTTAATGTACTTTATCAGAAAGGGCTACTAGGGTTAATTGGAATTGAAGATAATTTGATTAACTTTGAAGATTACCACCAAAGAGTTTTATACAATTGCAAGAGATCAATCAAAGTTTGTTGGCATCAAAGGAGGCATCACTGGGAAGTTTTTTATGGAGGCATTAGACTTCGACTTATTCATGAAACATGAGATTAAGCACATATTTCTCATCAAGCCTACCTTCCAAAAGTAGAATGAGGTAGATGAGACTTATAGGAAGCTAATAAAATTTTCTATTTCAAGTGAATATTGATGTGATAAACTGTGTGAGCTGCTTGTGTAAATCAGTTTCACCTCCAACATCAAGACAATGTGACAACATTTTTTCAGGCCCAATGATCAACAACAACCCTTGAGAATAGTGCCATTAGCTTCATCAGTTTTAGATTACCTAAATTTTTGTACTACTTTTGTAAAACAATTTGATATATTTTGTAATAAATCATGATATTTATATCAATATATTTACATAGAATTTTTTCATAAATACTTCAAAGTCTGAAGTATTGGTGTTGGGACTTGTTTTGAGAAAGAATACCATGCACCCTAAAGTTGTTCACTGAGTTTAGGTGGCCATTTTCATTAATACAAGAAAGTTTTTCCATGATTCATGTGTCATATCTATGTCGTGAAGTGCTTCTTATTGTAATCTTGTATTTCTCTATTTTCATATGTGTTTCTTTTCTCTATTGTTTTAAAGAAAATTAAGTTTAAGATTTTTTTTAAAACATTGTTCTGGCTTAACAAAATCTTGATGTTTTCTTCTAAAGTTTAAATATAGAATTCGGGTAACAATGCTTTATATTTGAAGTGAATCTAAATCAATTATTCCTTCTACATTTCATAAATTTTGAATATCTAGTATCATTCCTATCTTGCCCCATTTCACTTAAGCTTGATTATTTTTGCATTTGATCACTCTAAGCCCCTTTGACTACATTGCCCAATGGCCTTGCGTTGTTGTTCCAACCAAACTATTTCAAAAACCAAACACTGAAATTTCACAGCTAGCCTAAAATACCACTACGAATAAATCTAAATCATAAAGAGAGATCCCCCTGTGAAGCTAGCAGGGCTATATCCCATCATCCAAAGCGGTTTAGTGGTTACCGCTACAATTACATTCACAACCTTAAGAAATTAGAAAGTGATAATAGTAGGGAATGTAAGGTTTGCAAATCGTGGAAAAACATAATTTTAGTTTGAGGGCATGACTATGAAGGTGTGTTAGGGAACTCTAACATGTGCCACATAGTGTGAAGGCATGTCAAACATGATAAGATGTGCCAAGTGCTAAGGCATGCCAAGATGTGCAAGGGTGTGACAATGCATGCCAGGGAATTTCAAGGTAAAAAAAAGGAGAAAAAAGTTAAAATATAAAGAAATGAACACATAATAGTGTTAATAAGTCATCAATTTACCTTTTGCATGAGGGGCATGCTAGGCACACCAACACTAGGGTCCAATAGGTGATAAGTGCCAAGTGTCAGCGTATTCTAAGTGCTAAATATTCCTCTATTTCTTCTCATTTACTTTCCAATAATTGATCTCAAATAACTTTAATATTAAATCATGCCAAATCATACTAAGTCATCTAAATGCATGCAAAACATGCTAAGACTTTCCATGTGCCAACATGTGCCAAGTGCCAATGTGTGTTAGGGAGTGTGATGCATGCTATGAAGTGGCAGAGAATATAAAAGAGTGCTAAGGTGTGCTAGAGAGTTCCAATGAATGTTGAGCAGTGTTATGGAGTACAATGACAACACAAGGGAGCACAATGTCAAAATGCATGGAAGTGAATGAATATCAGGGTGTGTCAGGAAGTGTCAATGAGTGCTAGATATCATACCAAAGATGGAGTGACAAGGTATGCTAATAATGGGTAATATATGCTAGGGAATATCATCGGATGCCAAGAAGTGCTAGAGTGTGCTAGGTAGTTCCACGGTGTGCTAACATGTGCTAAATAGTGCCAATGCATGCCAAGACATGTGAGGTGTTAAGACATGCTAGGATGTGCAAGGTACCAGAGTATGCCAATATGAGTCAAGTAGTTTCAAGGAAACAAAAGGAAAAACCAAGATAAAATGCAAGGAAATCAACACATAAGAGGGTTAATAAGTTGGGAATTTATATTTTTCAAAACGGGCATGCTATGCACACTAATAATATGTTCCAATACATGCCAAGTTCCAATGTGTGCCATGTGCTAATGTATGTGAATGCAATATTATGCTAAAGTGTTCGAGGGCATGCTAGGGACTACAGGGCATGCCAACACATTCTAGGGGAGTGCTATGCTATTCTAGGGAATGGAAACATGTGCTTGGATGTCTTACTCATGGAAATATATTCTATGAACAAAGATGTTCGAGGTACAAACATGTTCCAAGACATACGAGATGCCAAGGAATGTTAGTGTGTGTCAAAGCATGTTAATGTGTGTCATTAGTGTTGAGGAGTGCCAGGTATCTCTCATTAATAGAATTGACAGAGCTTTATTATGTATTAAATAATATAGTACCTACACACACTAGTGTAACTTTATCTAAAGGGAATTTTCTAGATAATAAACCTAATAGACATTAATCATGTGTTGAAACATAGGAAAACTATATTCTTATTACTTGAGGGAAATCATACACACTAATTACCTCTTAACAAATTGACTGACCCTAACTAGTATGGCCTTGGACACATAATGGAAAGGACTCCACAAGAATGGCTTAAATCATTATCTTTTGACAGGAAATATAGTAATAGGTGGTAGTTTCATAAAAAAATCATTGGAATGATGAATGATGATGAACATTTTTTCACCGTCACCAAAACTAACCAAAAAAAACATTGGCGAGGGTCAATAAAAGGTTGTCACTAGAACTGTCACTGAAGAGAGAATTAGTGATAGGCCATTAGCATCCCTCAACAAAATTTTCACCAAAGAGAGAATTAGTGATGGGCCTTTAATGACCTTCACCAAAAGTGTCCTTAAAAATGGATTTGGTGACAAACCTTAAAGGACCATCACTTTATAGACTTACAACAATGCATTTTTAAGGACCATCTCCATATGTGACATTGGTGATGGAACTTAAAGGTCCATAATAGGAATGACCCTCAACAATGACCTTTTTGCTTGTAGTGCATGTATCACATGATTAAAACATGATATGTATAACTATGTGTATAATACACCTGGTGTGAAGGTATGCATGAAGACAGTGGGTGGGTGTCTCATAGGACAACTAACCTAGAGGTTGCATAGAAGAAGAAAATTAAGAAGTGGTTCAAAGATGAGTAACCATTGTTTGATTGTAGCTTGGCATACATAAGATTTTAATGAAAACATATAATTAAGATGGCTTTATATAAGCTAACCTATTATGATATGTTATACAAATATGCTAATTGATTTTTTGTATGAAAAGGAGTTACAGAAAACAAGTGTTTGACAAGAACACAAAGGCTTGGAGGAATGCAATGGGAGAACATGCATTCTTAAAATAAAATGAATAATGGGGAATATAAGCTATAGTTGTTGTAATAGTATTGAGTAACAAATTATGATATTGCTCATGGTAACCCTGGTAGAATTTATGTGTCTAATATTTCTTACAAATTGTTTGAAGTCAATATTACAACTGACTATGGAAGTAGATGTCTTGGGATCACTCCTTGCAACTAACATATGTTGATAGATTCAAAAGCCATGAGAGTTGTGGATTCAGAATCCAGCTGCCTATGAATGAGGTCCTGATGTAGTGATACACTCAGGATGGTGTAAAGTTTAAGGGGGGGAGTATGTAAGACCCATCCCTGTGTGTTAGAATATTTGTAGCATAAGCTAAGAAAATATAAGGGTTATATGTAATATGGGAAACAAATATGTTATAAAATAAATTAATTAATAAATCACTTGGAAAAGCAACATACCAAGAGATAAGATTCTTGACAAATCCCATTGAGGAATGGGATAGGGATAAATCTTTCATGATAAAGCATATAGATGTGATTGTAGATAATCTTGGATGGATTGGAGATAAATATCCATCAAGGAAAGGACATAAAAGGTTTGTGGAAGATAAAGGAAACATTTTATGAGGAAAAGCCTCGTGGGACATAAAGGTAAGGTTTTTTGGAAAAAGACCTACGAAAATAAAAAAAACCATAAAAGCACGATAACGATAATGGAAACTATATCATGAAAGAGGGTATTAGATACCCATTTCATAGATTAGTTGGGGGCAGTTGATCTATGGCAATAACCTTGGATCAGGGGGAATCAGAGGTGATTCATGGTTGGGTGGTGGTGCTCTAGTCTCCAAGTGATGTTATTCTTTCCTAGTTGCATAATCTCGCATGAGATGTACTATATGTGGTTTCTTAGTTTTATGTCTACTTCATAGTGTTTAATACTTGTGTGAAAGAGGTAGATTATTCATGATTGATTATGCATGTGGCTATTATATATATGAGTAAAGTTAGCTTGTATAGGATGTATTTGAGTTGCTTATATGGATGCATGTGATCTTAGTTACAAGATACATGTAGTTCTTATGTTGTAATGGTGTGAACTTATCTCTTGAAAAAATGGTGATCAGTTGTACTTAACCGCTAGGAAATTTGGTTAACTATGGTTAAGGTTTGACAATAGTGATTCTTATGCAGATTTAAATATAGGTAACCTTATATGAAATGCTGGTAGTAGGATTTATGGATTATGTATGAAGAATGATCTCATTTTTATGCATGTGATTCTTATTACATCAAAGAAGTAGTTGTATAGTAGGTAGATGATATTGATTGAGGCCATGGAGTCATATTACTTATTAATGCTTCTACGAAAGCATATGTATGAGATTGACCTTGGCATGATAATATTGATGCATACATAACAATTAGGAATTAATGTTTCTAATCTTTATAGTCTAAGGGTTCAGGATATCTACAACATGCATGTCATTACAATTTCTTCCTAGTAAGGATAATTTAGCTAGTTAGGCATGTTGAAGAGTGATGGAGGGGTTCTTTAAATAGTATTGTCAATAACTTAGAATTTTGTGTTCCATGCATGTTCAAAGAATTGAATCCATTAAAACTGGTTTAATTACTAGTGCATGATGCATAAAGGTAATGAAAGTAACATATTCTAGCTATGCCAGTAACACTGTAACTATGATTCATGACCATGGCCGATACAAGTTCTGATAAATGTTGCATGGGATGTTTGCATGATAGGATTAAATCCTTTCCCAAATATAAATTATGCTTAATAGTGAGTCTGGCATACAAGTGCACATTGTGGACCCACTTATGGTGTCATGAAATTGATAAAATATGAATACAATTATATAACATTAGTGTCTATCTCTTTGATGGACCAAATATATAGTGAGAGATGGACACATCTTAACTTATTGAGGAAAAGTTAAGTGTAGATGACATCCTAGCAGCTAAATGTCAGGGTAGGCCGAGGAGGTTTGTTACAAACTTCCTCTAATTAATCTATGGAATGGGTATTTAATACTGTTTTTCAAGATATAGTTTCCATTAGCGACATCCCTCTTTTATGTATTTTTATCCATTTTCCTAGGCTTTTTTCAGAAATCTAACCTTTATCTCCCATGATCTTTTTCCTCATAAAATCCTTCCTTAATATGCAGCAAAGATTTTATGTTTTTCTTGATGGATATTTACCTCCAATCCATCCAAGCTTATGTAGAATACATCTAGAAGCTTTATCCTTAAATGTTTATCGTACCCCATTCCTTAATGGGATTTGGAAAGAATACCATCTTGGTGTCTCGCTTTTCCAAGTGATCATTTTATTAATTATTTAATAATGTATTTGCTTTTCATTTTACACATCACAACTAGCATTCCACATCTTAGGTTACAATAGTTTGACACATAAGGGAGGGATGTTAAATCCTTGCATTCAACTTCCTAACCCCTTAATAGGTAAAATTTTGGTACATCAATGTATAGGAAAAGGCCCAACAATAGTTTTTAGAAACATTTTGGTTATCTCCAAAGCAAATTAATTTGCAAAGGTGTGGATTGGAGGGATACATAATCAATGTGTGAATTTGTTTGGATGTTTCATCATTAGTAGATAGTATATGGTTTGATATATGGTGGTTGGAAACAAATTGGATTCCATGTTGTTACAAATAGATAATGAAGCACTAAATAAAATTGATCCCTTTATAAAATTCATTTAGCATAATTAATTTTACTCATTTATAGTTGTTGATTTTTTAAAAGTAATAATAAATTTACAACCTCTAAAGTACCTTTATATATTTATTTATAACAATAACATTCATATAACTCATATGTAACTTTTCTTACACTTCCTTTTTTGAAATTCAAATGGGAACTGGTTGACCAACTTCCAAGAAAGACATAAAGATAACTCATCATTTTAAATAGAATAATAATGACCCGTCTTAAAAATATTTCCTTTATTTAATTAAAAAAGTGTTAATCTATCAAATGAAAGAGCCATAATTATAGGAATAATTTCAGCTACATATACCAAATTTGTAGATATAATTCCTTAACATCAAATGTAATTTCTACATTGAATGATGGATGGAAGATTTAACCATGACATGTAAAGTGTTGAAGATAATGGAGAAATGTTATTTAGGAGAGAGTCGGTTAACTAGAGATTCAGATTAGGATTTAGTTCATATTTCTTAGGTATCTATTTTAACTTCCCTATTTGGATGTAAATTATATATTCATGATTTGTAATGTGATTTAATGTAGAGCATTCTGCGAGAGGCATTCTCTAGGTTGAGCTCCTCACCTGTGAGATGCCTAGTTTGGTTAATAAAGTTGGTTCTTCAATATTAAAGATGTATGGCAGTAAGATTTAGAGATCTAGAGGTGAAAATCTTTCATTTATGTGGAGGGATCAAAGGTTTGCATATGGAAATCAATTTTTTGCAATTTCTTTAAAAATTTTAAGGTCATTTCTTTAAAAAGTTTGGGGTTGTAACATTTTTTTTTTTAATGTTTTGGGATACGGTATGTTCATCCAAAATATTTTTTTGAGGTTATATTTTGTTGAGAGAAATGCATTCAAAGGAGTAATTCTTTTAAATAATGGAGAGTTTTGGTTTTTATTAAAAAAAACAAAGTGACTCTTTTTTAATTGAATTTAAAAGGTTTATTCTTATTATTCTTATTATTATTATTATTAAATTGAATTGGAGCATATTAGATTGTGCAATCAAGGTTACATTTTAAGAATGTGCCTTGACATCAATTGTTGTGGGTATGAGATAGATCTAGTTTTCCTTTTGCTGGAGGTCGCTTGGTTTTAATGTTAAGATGAATAATGAGATGGCAGAGGCTTATTTAAGTGAGAGGAATAACCTCGATGGTTCCAATTACTCCAATTGAAACTTTAAGTTGAAGACCCTGTTGTAGGGGAAAAACACATGGGCCATTTCAACTTGTGATGAATTGAACTTGACCATAGCTACATGCGGAACAAAAGAAACAATCCAAAACTTTGAAAAGAGGGATAATAAGGCAAAGGTGTTGGTCAAATTCCGAGTCAAAGATTGTATTATTACTCATATTCTAAAATGTAAATCTGCAACAGACATATCGACACCTCTCAAGTACTTGCATGAGATAAAGAACACAAATCTTGTGTTATTTCTAAAGAGAAAGATTATATCCATTAAAACTGATGACAATGAATCAGTAGCATCGTTCATCTCTCATATCAAGGAGATTAAGAATAAGCTTGACGACATTGGTGAAACAATGTCAGACACTGATTCAATGACGATTACCATGAATGGCATGACCGAGGACTAGCATATGTTCATCACTGGGTTGAATGCAAGAGAAAAATCCCCCAAGTTTGAATAATTGACAGGGATCCTAAAGTAGGAGGAGAAAAGGCGGATGACCCTGAAACCCCAAAACTTAGATCTTTCCCTAATGACAAAGAAGAATCCCTTGAGATGAAAGGAAAATGTAGCACACAAAAAACGAGGAATTGGAAAAAATAAATCCACCTCCATCTTGAGGTATGTCTTTAAACCTAAGTGATTCAAGACCAAAATGTTCTTATTGCAATAGAGTTGGTCATGTAGGTAAACATTGTCAGAAGAATAAGTTTTTTGAAGTTCAACAGAGACAAAAGAAGTATGCAGGTCATTTTTTTCATGAAGAAAATAATCATGATCTAAGATTTCTTGTATCTAATTCTGCATTTTCTGCTGAGGAGGATGAAGAAGAAACTTGGTTTGTGCCCTTAGGAGCTTGCACCCACATGATAGGAAACAAACATCGGTTTCAAAATTTCAAAGAGACCAACAATGGAGCAAAAATATATCTTGGTGATGATAGAGGGTACCGAATTAAAGGATATGGTAATGTTCATGTCGTTTCCTCTGATGGAAATAGTAGGCATATTCAAAAGGTAATGTATGTACCTAGAATTAAAAAGAATCTAATCTCTATTTTTATGATAATAGATCAGAATCTTAAGGTAGCATTTTTTCATCTTACTTTGTTTTTAAATATTTGCTGCATCGCATGAAGCCAATTACATCAGGCGTTTGTGTGGGAGGTTTATACAAGATGAATGTGAGAAGTGTGCCACACCAAGCATTGACATCATCATCTATGGCTGTAGAAGGTTTATGGCATCAAAGATTCATCCATATTAATTTCAATGAACCGTAGCTACTTCAAAAACGAGGTATGGTAAATGGTCTCCTTGGTTTAAAGAATGTTCATGTTGATTGTGAAGCAAGTGCTCTTGGGAAGACACATAGAGATAAGTTTCCTATAAATGTAGATAGAAAGAAGAGATATATACTAGTGCTAGTGCACACTGATTTATGTGGGCCAATGCAAATGAGGTAATTGGGAGGTACCTATTATTTCTTACTATTTTTCAATGATTGTACGAGATTCAATTTGGTATATTTTCTCCTAAAAAAGAGTCATACCTTCGAATACTTTAAAGAATTTAGAAGAATGATTGAGAATAAGACAAGAGAATTTGTCAAGATTCTTCGCTCAGACTAAGGAGGAGAATACAAGAAGGATTATTTCATCAAATAATATAAAGATAATGGGATACTACAACAGTTCATAGTACCCTGTACTCCTCAAAGAAATGAATTGCATAGAGGAAAAACGTAACCCTTCCGAGTGTTCTCACAGCGTGCTAAAAGGTAAGAATCTATCTAATGGATTTTGAGCTGAAGAAATAAATACTACAATCGATTTGAAAGATACAAGTCCAACAAAAAGTCTTGATTTTAAGATGTCTTTCGAATATTTACTAGGATATAAGTGTGTATTAAATAATATAAGATTTTTTTGGCTCCAAAGCTTTTTCTCATGTTCCAAAGGAGGATAGGAAGAAACTAGATTCAAAGGCCATTAAATGCATTTTTGCTGGGTATTGTACAAATTTTGAGGTTTATAAATTTTTTAATCACTCTACTCGTAAAGTATTTGCAAGTAGAGATGTAGTATTTCATGAGGAGGTTAATGATCAAAACTATGAGAGTGCCAATGAAGAGTGGCACATGCCTTTGTTGATGGAAGAAGGGAGTGATAAAGTAGGAGACAACCATGAGTAGAAGAAAAAAAAATATAAAAGGGAAGTAGATGGTATAGATGCCGTTGACAAGCCAAGACCCCCAAGGGATGATCAGAACAGGTTTGAAGCCACTCCACCACTCAGAAGATCGGGTAGGAAAACTCAGTTTCGAGCAAGATATAGGGAGAATGCTTTTATAACTAGTATGTTAAATGCTGTTGATCCCTCTAATTATAAAGAAGCTAGTCAATATAGTGAATGAATGGCATCCATGGAAGAGGAATATGAATCAATACTTAAAAACAAAACCTGGAATCTAGTTGAATTACCTGAAGGAAAACAACCTATAGGTTGTAAATGGTTATACACAACTAAATTGAAAGTAGATGCGAGTATAGAAAAATATAAAGCTACACTGGCTCCAAAGGGTTACTCATAGAAAGAAGGTATAGACTATGAGGAAACATTCACCATTTTAGCTAAATTAAACACAACCATAATGTTAATTGCTTTAGCTACCAAACATCATTGGATAATAGACAAGCTAGATGTGGAATCTACATTTTTAA
Organism: Pinus taeda; assembly: GCA_000404065.3. Lineage (NCBI taxonomy): Eukaryota > Viridiplantae > Streptophyta > Pinopsida > Pinales > Pinaceae > Pinus > Pinus taeda. Next base: position 110,256 of record APFE030338521.1, read on the forward strand.
ATGGGGAATTAAAAGAGGAAGTGTATTTAGTGCAACCTAAGGGGTTTCTTAAATGGGGGGAAGAACATTTAGTCTGTAGATTGAAGAAAGCATTGTATGGACTAAAACAGGAACCTAGGTCATGTTATGATAAAATTAATTCATTCTTTCTACAACATAGTGATAAAATACGCAAGAATGAACCAAATATTTATACCATGTTTAACAAAGAGGGGTGAATTGTTTTTATTTCTTTATATGTATATGATCTTGTCATTACAAGAAATGCCAATGAACCCAATAAGTAAATGAAAGAGTAGATGTCAGAGGTTCTTGACATGAAATACCTTGGAGAGCTACACTATTGTTTCGGTGTGGAAGTCTGGAGGGATTATGGCCAGAATTTTCAGTCACATGGTAAATATGTCAAGGGTTTACTGAAAAATTTGAGAATCGATCAATGAAAAGTAGTAGAAATTCCTTTACAATAGAATACCAAACTTCAGAATGATGATCATTTTAAAGAGGCAGATTGAACATTGTATAGACAACTCGATAGGAGTCTAATCTACTAAACTACAACTAGGCCGGATTTGGCTTATGTAGTCAATGTATTGGGCCAATTCATGTCAAAGCCTCTTGAGAGTCATTGGGTTGCAGCGAAAGGTGCCTTACAGTATCTTTAAGGAAGCTTAGACTATGGTATTAAATATATTGATTCGTGTGATGTTAAATTGACAATTTTTTTAAGAATTTGATTGGGCTAGAAAGGTATATGACAGATGATCCAAAACAGCCTAGGCATTAAACATTGGGTCTGAGGTCATTGCACATAGGAGAAAAAAGTAGAACACACTATCCTTGTCTTCAACATAAGCTGAATATCAAGCAATGTGTGCAGCAATTTGTGAAGCAGTTTGGTTGAGGAGACTTCTCCATGGTGCTCGAGAAGAACAGAAGGTTGCAATAATTATGAAATGCGACAACCATAGCTCGATAAAACTTGCAAACAATACAATATTCCATATAAAAAAATAACATTGATACACAATTTCATTTTGTCAGTGAGAATGTTCATTCAAAGGAAATCCATATTGAATATTGTAATAGATGTCACAATGCTGCTGATATTTTCACTAAGCCTCTCGGTAGAATCAAGTTTGAATTGTTTAGGGAAATTTTAGGAATACTTGTGAACCCCTTTCTCCATTAAGGGCGAGCATTGAAGATAATGGATAAATATAATTTAAGATAGAGTTGGTTCGCTCGAGACTTAGATTAGGATTTAGTTCCTATTTCTTAGATATGTATTCTAACTTCCCTATTTTCATGTAAATTATATATACATGATTTGTAATGTGATTTTATGTAGAGAATTCTGTCAAAGGTAGTCTCCAAGTGGAGCTCCTTACCTGTGAGATGCCCAGTTCGATTAATAAAGTTGGTTCTTGAATTCTTAAAATAAAGAAGCATTTTCTTTACTTTATTTACTTAATTAAAGTAATGTTGGTGATATCAAATGCAAAAGGGATAACTTTATTTCACATGCAGATCAGTAAAGATAAAGTGACATTTATACAACAATTAGGACAAAATAAGGATTTCTTCATTCCAAAATGGGTTTGAAGTTGAAATTGTTTCCATATATTTTAGTTTAATATACATTTATTGTCATGTTCCAACATAGTACATATATCGTGAATTGTAAGAATGCAAGTTCTTGCTTTGATATATTGGTGGGACATGTGACAAAGTCCAAGTGGATATGGCCAAATGATAAAGGCCAAATAGGACCACTCCCTTAAAAAATTACTCCAGTGTAATTAAATGCCATGTAAAGTTGAACATGTTTAAAATTGTTTGTTGTAATTTATGACAATATCCAAAATATAGAGTCTGTAATGATATACAATTTTGGATGCCTTATAGTGCTTCCAACACATAACACCCACTAACATATAGTTCTTGAAGTTTTTACATCTTCCCCAATACATTCATTCTCTTCAATCTCACACACCCACTGGTGTTCAAATACGTGAAAAATAAATTATTCCATACATGGAATCTCTTTTAATTTCTTGCAACAAAGAATCTCCAGCTTTTGAAGTTTTTGAAGAAAACATATCATATGTATTTGTCTCAAATAATTGAAAAACCTAAATGATAAATCTACAAGTATAGCTTGAAATGTTCCAAAATTCCCCACATTATTACAATAAGACATTATAAGATGATAGAGGTTGAAGCAAATGCCTCAAGAAAATGATACCTCCGATATTCTTCCCCCCTTCAACCTCTAATACTTGGAGTTGTGGAAGTATTCATTTGTCAAAGGAAGAGTCCAAATCACTCAATATAACTCTTTCTTCTTTCACCTCCACAAATGACATTTCATATATTGATGGACAATTGATTCCACTCAACTCAATCGATTGGGCCAAAAATCAAATAGAAGGTAGAAACAATTTTAATTCCTTACATTAATGAAGATGCAATTCCTTCCTTCAGAATGTAAAATGAAGAGAATAAAAAATGCAGAAACATCATCAAATTTTCATTTGATGGGCAGAAAAAAGTTTGAATTCTAGGCCTGGATAAAAGTCAAGATGTGCAGGATCAAGCTCTGAAATATTGAAAGTGTTGTAGTAAGGAGGGGAAATAGGAGCGAGTGAATAGCTAGGGTTATAGGCCTCAGCAGACGTTGATCTCCATGGAAGGGCACAAAGGAGGGAGCTACGCTCCCTCCTATAAGCAGGTTGTGGCCAGCAAAGGTAAGAAACAATTAGAAAATGTTAGAGGTCCTTCAGAAGAAGGGAGAAGGAACATTGATGGGGAGCAGGATTGTACCAAATCAAGGGAGAATAACAGCACAAAAGAAAATGAGGAATAAGACAAGGAACAGGGAACAAAAGACAAAGCACAAAAGGGACCATGCAAACCCAAAGCTGAGATCACACCTAGAGTGGTTTTAAATGATCCTACTCTATAGGCGCATAGGGACAACATGCAGACATATGCAATCATTTGAAAATTCATGAGATTATGGCCCACTGAAAAAGCTTTACTGACATGGATTAAATACCAATAGAAACCAAAAGGAAGCATAGACCTACATCTTCGGTCAAAGGGTTTCTTCACTGTGGTCTTTACAAATATTGAAGATAAAGACAAAGTGTTTGAAGGAGGGCCCCACTTCTATGTAGCAAAAGGCCTCTATGTACAACCATGGATTATGAATTTTGTCCCAGAGCGCGAGACGTTCACTTCGGTCCCGATCTAGGTAAGACTCTACTCTCTACCTCTTGATTACTAGCAAACGAAATCATTATCTACCATAGGAAATAAATTTGGGTGTTTTGTTAAAGCTTTTGAGGCCACCAGAAGGGGAAAATAGACTTCCTTTGCAAGAACATGTGTCGAGATTGATACCTCTTGAGCTTTATGGATGAGTTAATCTTGGAGGTTTTTGATGAAAAATGGGTGCAAATAGTAGATTATGAACATATTCCTTTCAGATACCACAAATGCCATGATCATGGGCACTTATTCAGAGATTGCCCTCTCAGTTAAATACAGAACAAGAGCAAATCTAACACTATGAAAGACACTGAAAGCTTTCACAAAGTGGTATGTAGAGGAAAAGGGGGCAAAAGGGGACCAAATTCACATCAAACAGAAGGGAAATAGGTCAACCAAAACAGGTTCCAAGTACTTGAAGAAGAAGAAGAGATAGCAAAAGTAGATTAGACAATGGGGGGAAGTCCAGTGGAGAAGGAGATAGAAGAAGAAAGTAGACCAACACATGGTATTAATAAATAGAAAGAGCCCATGATGAGTGATGTAGAACTGGAAATGGACCAAGAAATGACCCATAGTGAGATGGAAATGGAGGACCACAAACTATAGGAGATTCTTGATAGAGAACACCTAGATTTGGAAGGGTTCTTGAAATGTGGAACCATGGTAGGGGTAGATTCGTTACCTCAAGAAGAGTTCAATAGAGTTCAACAGTTGTTCATATGGAAAACTTAGGCAAAAGGACTCGACAGGCAAAGAAGCAATGAAAGGCAAGGTAATGAAGGTGTGAAAACTATGAAAATCACACCAGGATTAGCACCTAGAAACCTAAGAAAGAAAAGAGGCAGGAAAAAGAAAAGTGAGCTATTGATGGAATGTGGAAAGCTAATGATTGATTCAGGTAAGATGAAAGACCTAACCAGCTACTCCTTTACAAATCTTTAATGATGAAGTTCACATCTTGGAATATCAGGGGTGTAGGTAGTAAAAGAAAATGAAGATTACTTAGTAATAGAATGAAACAAGTAGCTTTGGATATTATCTTTATCTAGGAAACTAAATGTTCCATTCAAAAAATAAAAGAAATACATAGCAAATGGGTCAATTGATTTTAATTTCTAGAAGTCAAAGCAGGGAATATAGCAGGAGGAATACTCCCTCTTTGGAACCCCCAAAAGATTGACATAATAGATGCTTAGGCATTGACGAATTATTTATCAGTGGTTATTCAGCCTGTGGAAGATAGGGAGACCTTTCTGGTCACGAATTCTTATGGCCCTCAAAGAATGGAGGATAAACTCAGGCTTCTAGATTCTCTTATGGATCTCAGGGACAGACATTCATGAATACCATGGATCGTGAGGGGGGGAGGGGGGGACTTCAACATGATCTAATCACTTTCGGAGAAAAAAGGAAGAACCAAAACTCTAAGCAAAGACTCTTTAGCATTACAAACTTTTATAGATAATATGAAGCTAGTTGACACTGATACGAGTAATGGTCTCTTTACTTAGAACAATAAAAGAGGAGGAGAGTCTCAAGTAGCCTCAAAGTTAGAAAAATTCTTAATCTCAGAGGACCTTATGCTCATTGACAAGGAAATGATAGCAAGAGTTCTTCCCTTTGGAGGATCAAATCACTGGTCCGTTCAACTGGAGGTTTAGGGTATTGGTACCCCAAGGAATAGACCTTTGAGATTTGAGAATATCTGGCTTACCCACCTAGATTTCATTAGCAACATTGCAAATTGGTGGTCAGAAGATTTGTATATTCATGGTACGAGAATGTTCCTTCTACATAAAAGGATCAAGCATATCAAGGTCAGGCTCAAAGAATGGAACAAGAATGAATTTGACAATATTTTTAAAGCAAAAAATCCTATGGAAGATAAAATGTAGGAGCTCAACCAAGCCATTATCATGAATGGATTTGATAAACTCAAAAGTGATCAAGTCACCAAACATCAACAAGACTAGGAGAATTTATGTAAACAAGAGCAAATATTTTGGAGACAAAAATCTAGAGTTCAATGGATAAAATAAGGAGAGCGAAACACTAAATTTTTCCACAGATCCACCATGTCCAACAGAGCTTACAATAGGATCTCTTTGATGAAGGATGAGGGAGAGAATATTCTTAATACCCATGAAGATATAGAAGCTATGTTAGTCCAACACTTTCGAGGTATAGCAAAGGAAACCATTTCAGATAGAGAGCACATCATCAGGCACTTAACAATACATATACCTAGGCTGGTGTCCGGAGAGGATAATTTCAACCTCAATATGCTAGTGACTGAAGAGGAGGTTAGTGAGGTCCTCAAAAAAATTTAGAATAGCAAAGCACCTGGCCCTGATGGTTTCAATGTGGATTTCTTTAAAGCTTGCTGGAATATTGTTAAACATGATATTCTGAATGTAGTGGAAGATTCCAGAATGAATAGAACTATTTTGAAGGTGGTCAATACCTCCTTCATATCCCTAATCCCTAAAGAGGACAATGCTCGATCTCTAGATAGGTTTAGACCCATAGCTTTGTGCAATGTGGTATACAAGATAATATCCAAGGTTGTGGCCAATAGACTCAAACCTCTTCTTCCTACACTAGTCTTCGTAGAACAATCTGGTTATGTGGAAGGCAGACAAATTCTCAATAACATCATTCAAGCACATGAGGTGGTGCACTCATTGACTAGTAATAGGAATGCTAGAATGATCATGCAATTGGACCTTGCCAAAGATTATGATAAGTTGAATTGGACCTATATCAGGAAAGTTATTATTGCTTCTGGATTTGATCATAATTGCGTCAGATGGGTCATGGCCCTGGTAACCTCTTCCAGCTTTCCAATATTGGTTAATGGTTCTCCCTTCAAGACTTTTATTCCTTCAAGAGGTCTCAGGCACGGACACCCACTCTCTCCCTTTCTTTTCATCCTCATGATGGAAGGACTTGGTCGGTCTATCAAGGATGCAAAAGATGTTAGCAAGATTAAGGTTCTCCAACATTCTGAGAATGGATAGGCCTTGACTCATCAACAATTTGTTGATGATACCATGCTGCATGGAATCCCCACGGTCAAGGAAGCTTTAGCATATAAACAAATCAAGAATGATTTTGCCATGGCTACAGGTATGGAAGTTAATCTCTCCAAATCTAAGACTTTTTTCTTTAATACCAATATTGCTATCCAGAGGAATATCTCGAGAATTCTGGGCTTTCAAAAGGATGTCCCCCCTTCAAAATATTTGGGAGTTCCTATAACTCCTAAACCTTTACACAAAATCATCTGGGAGCCGGTGATTAATAAGATGCAAGATAAAATCAGGAAATGGACTATTAGATCTTTAAACTTGTCTAGTAGATTGGCGTTTACAAAGGCTATTCTTCAATCAATCCCAATCTTCATACTATCAGCTCTCCCAACACCAAAAGGAATAATGCAACAATTCAAAACCATCCAAAGAGACTTTCTTTGGGGAAAGGGGGAAGAAAGAAAGAAATGGGCCTTGGTAGCCTAGTAAAAAATCTGCAAACCTAAAAACCATGGGGGCCTTGGATTGGATGATCCGGAGATTCTAAGCAAGGTTTTAGGGGCAAAATTATGGTGCCACTCGGTAAAAGACCAAAAGGCTCAGTGGGCTATTATTTGGAAAGAAAAACATGCCAGCACTTGGAAAATTAACGATCACATAAGGATGTCTAGAAATATAAAGAGCTCACTGTTACACTGAAATTTGTCACCATGGCTATCTGCAGTTAATATGGCTCCATCAATAGTCATATTGTCCTCCTTGTCAAGCCTCATACCTCTTCTCTTCATGTCAAACTTCAAAAAGAGAGAAAGTCATTTAAAAACATGTTTATCTCTGGGTACGGAGGTTCTCTCTACCTTGCCTGCGTGTATGCACTCCAAACACACTGTACCTGCGTACTTGTACGCTCTGTAAGCTAAAGGTTGGGTGCCTACCCCTGTAAAGGTCAAAAGGCACGAGTTTCATCTCTAAAACGTTACTTGTGGTCACTTCTAGAGACTTCTAGAAGAGTGTTTGACGTATATTGAGCGCCTCCAGATGGTTCATGCACCCCTATGATAGAGGAACTATCCCATCAAGAGAGGAGCTACCCCATCCAAAAGAGGGAGTATCCCATTGATGTTGGAACTGAATAACTTCCTCTAGAATACTATAAATACAGGCCTTGGGTCAAAGGAGGGAAGGTTGAAAGCTGAACAATTCTAAAGGGTAAATGCTGCTGGAATTAGGACTTCCATTTGTTGACTTGTGAGGAGAGATCACTATCCTT
>APFE030338521.1:117856-141738 GCA_000404065.3 Pinus taeda
TGGACCTAAGGTAAGATCGGAAAACACTTGATCTCTCATAGAATAACGTGTATTTAGAGAAGGATTGTTCTTGTTTGGTTTGTTTGTCACTAGAGAGTCTTAGACTCCTAGGGAGGTTAGGTTTGTCCGCAAACATAACTCTTTCCGCATGACACTCACGTTTCTAGAACAAGGCCTGGGAGAACAGGGGCTTAGTACAAAAAAATAGCTTCTAGGAAATCACAGAGGTAGATTTAGCTTTATTTTGGGAGGATAAATCGCAACAAGAACCTATACTGTTAAAATAGGACTTATTGGACCTCAAGAAAGAGACAGATACCAAAGGATTATCCAAGGTAAAAGATTTTTGGGACCAAACCAACAGTATAGGAAAATGGAGAACCTAGAGGAACTATTATTATAGGGATGATAGCCCCTTGAAAGCTAAAGTAGAGGCACAAATGAAAATGTTAGAACAAAGTAATATTTTAATGTCAAGGCGGCATGAACAACTGAGATGGGGCAACAATAACGAGGGTACCATTAACCTTAAGGAGACAAAACAAATACTCCTTGAACTAGATTCCCATGTTCCAGATGGGATTTGGCAGAACCTATGGAGGCATCAAGTTTGTATGAAGATTAAACTCTTCATGTGGCTAGTTCAGCATAAGAAAATTTTGACCTCGGATAACATTCAGAAGAGAGGTGTTCTAGGGCCTTCCAGATGCTAGCTCTGTGAACCCCAAGGGGAAACAATGGAGCACCTTCTCAATGATTTCATTTTTACCTCCAGGTTGTGGGATACTTTTCCCACCATTTTCCAATAGGCTGATAGCGATGAAGGGAGTATTATCAATATCCTAAACAACTTGAGAAGAAACTTTTCAGATTATGAATTTCTTGGCTCAGCTTGGGCTCTTACGCCAAGCTTCATCATATGGAATGAATTGAAAGAAAGGAAGAATGGAATCTTCAAAAATGAAAAGAAGCCCTCCAAACGCCTTTATGAGTAGATCTTAAAACATCTTAAGGAGACGGTTGGCACTACAGTGCAAAATCCGCCTAAGAACCCACTTTCAGAAGTGGAATTGACAATTCTCAGTTAGCTGGGATTGTAGGGACTTATTCCTCGGGGCTTGGATAGGAAGGTATTAACAATGGATTCTGAGTAGGATTTCTGGTATCCTCCCCCTAAGGGTTTTTGAAATACAACATTGATGGGGCTTCAAAAGGCAACCTAGGCATTGCTAGTTATCGAGGGGCATTAAGGATGAAATCAAAAGTATTATTTTCATATTCCACTACCATTTAGGAAAAGCCACTAACAATATGGCATAATTAATGGCTATGGATCAATGTTTAGATTTCCTAGAGTGGGATAACTGCCAAAATGTGATTGTTGAAGCTGATTATGTGTTAAACATTAACTCGGTCAAGAGAATCAGCTGGGGTACGACACCAAAAAAAGCCTCAAAAAACTGGAGGCTGATCCAGGTCTTTAGACAGATTCAACTTCACCTCCATGGCATTCGAACAATAAGTTTTAACCATGTGTGAAGAATGCCCAATAAATTTGCAGATATTCTGGCCAATCAAAGAGTGATTTGTATAGTAAACAGGGTCGTGACGGGATGGCAAGAGGTACCTCAGAATAGATTGAAGGTGAATTGTCATGACAAGGTGGATGAAGACAGGATGGTGTTCCGGAACAGAGCCATGGAGGCGAGGTTTAAATGACTTATATTCTTTATGATTAGCTATTTTTTTTCTTTGCACCATCCGGGCTTTTGTGGGATGGAGACCATTGTCAGCCTTCGCAACCCTGGCACATACATGCACAGAGGCTCCAAGTGGAAGTAGCTCGTAAGACTGTATTTTTTGGATGTTCGACCGAATGGCGAGAGTAACATCTTACATTGGTTTAGGTATAGGTGTAGAGGATATGCTGCTCAGGGCCAAAATTTGGGATCTCTCAGCAACCTCAAAATCCCTGGCTTTCCTTCTGTGGACACAATACCGCGTTTGGGGTGGTATATTGGTTATCACAGGTCTTGCAAGCGAGAAGTGTTTTTTTCGAGATGGGAGTGATTCCACTCACCGTGCTACACATGGCCAAGGGAGAGGTTTGAATACCACCCTCATCGTGTGCTAATGTTTGGTGTTGTAAACCCATGCGATATGATCCTCAGCCATTAGATTAAGCAAAGAGGATCTATGGTCAGGAATGATTGAGCATGTAGGTGGGTCCATGTGGGTAAGTGTCGTGTTTCTAAGTACTGCGAAATCTTCCACTGCCATCGGATCGAGCGAGGAGATTTGACGGTTGAGATTAAAGATGCAAGTCCAGATAATGGTGGGAATCGTTAAGGCAATATTTTCTTGGCGGGATGCAAAAGGTTCTTGGCGGGAATAATCGACTATCATACATTCTATAGGTTTGAGTGTTCGTGAGTTATTTAGACATGAATTCCTTATAGATTGGTACCTTTTTTCGTCTTCAGATCTGATTCTATTTTCTTGTGAGCTGGCTTTCTATGGGTTGACCGTATGGCCTCAGCATTGTATTTATTTTGAGGGTTTTGAGGTTTTGTTTGTAGGGGTCGGGTCTTTTGCCTCTAGCTCGATGGCAATAAGAGAATGATTTTTTCCTTGGGCTATAGTTCCTCGTGGACTGTTGTATTTTATGTAATGTATTTTCCATTTTATTGAATTAGAAGGTTTGACTCTTGCTTCAGCAAAAAAAAAGAAGATGTAATTCCTTCAATTTATTTAAGTCACTTAGTGAAGCTAACAAACATTTGAATTTTTCACATAAATAGAGCTTCAAATTTCTTCAAGTTATTTAATTTAGATATGGTAGTGTATCAAACAAAGGGCCTACATACAGAAAATCCAAATCAGTTAACTATCCAATTGCACTTAGCAAGTCTTGTAAATTTGTACCTCTCATATATAACATTTTAAGCAACATGTGATGCACTACTTGCATAGTGAACACTTCAATTTCCTTACAATGAGAGAGTTTTACATAGTAAAGTGTGTTTACATTTCCTATTGTTTCACTTGACATGGTTAAATAAGTGTAAGACTCCAAATCGAGATGTTGGAGTTTATTTTAATTTACAAAAGGAATATGGAAAACATTCCAAAGTGGGGCACTAGGACAACTTGATCCATAGGAGGTTGGTTAAAGTACAAAATATTCTAGTAGTATCTTCAAAGTTATGAAATTAGATAGTTGAATATTCTAGTGTTCAGTTAAATTACTAAATGAATTTGCCAAGCTCTCAAAAGATTGTCACATAATTAGTTGAATTTATTGAAGGTTGTTTAACTTACCAAAGGAATCTTGTAGTCTCTTTAAAGTTTGGCACTTAGACATCTCACTTTTCTTGACATTTTTCATATCACCAAAAGAGTCTAGCAATGTACACAATTTACTACACTTTGTGAAGAGAGTACGTCGGAGATTGGTTAGGTTACCAAAGAAATCATGCACACACCTCATTTCTAAGTATTTTCTTAAGTCCAATGCTTTTAACATCTTCATAAGATAAAATTATTATGGACATTTTGTTGGATGGACCGTATTCTTCTCGAATGAACATGAGGTAGCACTACCAATAATGATGTGATATAAGTGCTTCAACTTCTCCATGGACTTTGGAATGCTCAAGAGGTGATCATGAGTCTTCAACTTTTTCAACCATCAAGGTTCCTACAAAATGTTTGATGGGAGTCCACTATAAGAGTCCACTCTTTGCAATAGTCTTCTTTTAAAACAAACATATTTGAGAGATTCTCTCCAACTAGTTAGACATATATTGTTGTGTATTGGTTTTTTATATATATTATTTAATATAAAATAAATAAATTTCATTGATTTAGCATATTAATGAATAGATTTTTAGAAAAAATAATTTGGAGATAAAATTCTGTAAAAATTAGATATGCTTCTCTAAATAAATTTTTATAAAAAAAAAAAAAATAAACTGAAAGTATATATATTTGAATATTTATGTAATATTAGTAGATATGATATTTAAGAATAAACATTATTTTTAGTTGAATTTGTTGAAATTTGTTTAACTTACCAAAGGAATCTCTTTAGTCTCTTTAAAGTTTCGGCACATAAACATCTAAATTTGCTTGACATTTTTCATATTATCAAAACAATCTAGCAATGTATACAATTTATTACACTTTCTGAAGAAAATGTGAGATTGGTTAAGTTCCCAAAGAAATTATGCAAAGGTGCTTTTAGTAACTGCATAAGACAAAATTCTTATGGAAATTTGGTTAGATTGACCTTATCCTACTCAAATGAACATGCAATACGAATCATGATCCATTGTAAGTGCTTCAACTTCTCTATGGACTTTGGAATGCTCAAGAGGTGAGCCTAAATCTTCAACTTGTGGAACTATGAAGGTTCCTAGAAAATATTTGATGCGGGTCAACTCTAAGAGTCCACTCTTTCGAATAGTGGTTTTTCAAGACAAACATAATTGAGAGATTCTCTCCAACTAGTTAGCCTTATATCTCTCTTTGGTTAAGAAATTGTCTCACCTATATGATAGTGAATCCATGGGAGCCTCTCTATCTTGACACAACACCTAATGTATATATACATAACATTATTTAATCAATAAAATAGTTATATGCATATAAATTGTTAATTGATATTAAATATTGTTCTTTTATTATTTATTTATATAAATAAAAATTAAATTACATATTTAATGAAAGATTTTTTTAAAGTAATAGATGTTTTTGATATAAAAATATGAAATTAGGTTTCTTCTTACAATTTATAAATATTTAAATATAAATTTCTATGTTAAAATATTATAATTCCAAATTGATTATATGATTCATGATATTTAAGGATAAAAATTATTTTTAAATGGATATGGAGAAATAATATTAATATTATTTGTTATTGTTAATTGATTAGTTATTTTTATTTATGGAAAATTAACTTATTCAAAATTTTGTTGGTAATCTACCACCCAATACATTTTTATTCTTGTTAGAGAATTTTAGGTGGAAAAATCAAAGAACATATTAAATTTAAAGTTTTCAATTTCAACAATGTGATAAGCATTTTTAGAGTTTTAAATAATAAAAATAATGTTGGACTTCCAAATTATATTTCTGAATGTATTTGACTCTTCTGCGTTTGTCGGTATTTTTTTCTATTTTAAAGATATAAATTATTAATTAATAAAAAAACTACACTATAAAACTTATTCAAATAAAAAATAAAAATTTTAAAATTTATAGTTTATAACTATTATGTAATTTATAAAATATAACAAATTTTTAAACCTATATGATTTTATTTTTCGAAAATACCTAACAAAACCAAGGTTCTAAATAGAGATACATAAATATAAACATCCAAAACACACAGATTACATAGAAATATATGCCATTCAAGAAATTTAAAGACTTTCTTCTACCTCATGGCTTCCATTGGCTTGAGAATGGTTTGGGCTTTCAGTTTTTCACTGATAAGCTGTGTCATCTTCCTGTAATATAACTTGAAACAAATTCTCTGTCGATAAAGACTTAGCAAGCTGTTACACTAATTTCCAACAGCGTATCAAATGCAGAAAAGTCCCACATCTATATCTAAAGCAGCAGGATGTTCATTCGGTTGACATTTTTGGAAAACACGCTTGTTCTATCTCGAAAATTTTAAAGAAACTACCAATAGAGCATTACAATATCTTCGTGACAACCCAAGATTGGACAGAGCTCTCGAACGCTGACGTTTCCATAACATGCCTTCCTTTGATTCTTGTAAAATAAAGCTCACTTGAAGTAAAGAAATGCTTGAGATTAAGGGTTGATATCCAATTAGTAGATACACCACATTACTACCTCGGACATTACAAAGAGATCCTGAAACCGGAAAAAATGTGGAACCATGTTTCTAGATACACAGTATGCCGCGAATTCAGTGGAACATAAATTTAACAAACATAAATTTAACAAAACTCTGGTTCCTTTCCATCTCACATAAATTAGAAAGTCGTCTGATTAACCCATGACAAAATCGAAAGGAAAAAATAAAACGATGCCAAGAAAAATTACTGATTTCCGAGGAGACACCCCTCCCTGATTCTCGCAGGCCGAAGCAAAATTCACCCAACTCGTATGGGAATTTAACACACACCACTCGTCCTTGTTTCGAACCCGCTAACGTCAGTTCCTTTGCAATGGAAAAGAGCATGATTCAGAACAACAGAGACGAAGAATGACAAACCGTCCAGATGTACTCCACATGAATTTATAATTAGCTCCAAAGATTCGTAAACATACGTGAAAAGATGGATTTATTATTGGATAAACCACATGCCCGGTAAAGATATTTCTGACATGAAATCCTAAAGATATATGGGTTGGAAGTGGAGACCATGGCATCCACCAACCCAAGCCATGCCATGCCATGGTAGCAGGGTTGTAATTTGCATTTTTCTTTACCTTTGAGGATTGTTTTTGGGACTGTTTGGTCTTAATACTTTCCCGAAAATATTATGTTTAACATTTTTCCTTTCTAGAGTGGCCTTTCATAATAAATTAACTCTCCATCAAGACTTATTAAGAAATATTTTAAATCTACTTTATTTTAAAAATCAATATTCTTGATAAATAAAAAACTTTAATTTTCATATTTATTTTCATATTAATTTTACACCAGACTTTATATAGTAACGGAAATTAAAAAAAATAATAATACTTTCTAGTATGAGGGATATATATAATTCCTTTATTGAGTATAAATCTAATGTGTATAGCATGCTACAAGTGTGTAAGATAACCCAATATAATGTAAATATTTTAATTAACTATAAAAAAAAATAAAAAGCTAAAAATAACCATAAATAATAAAAAAAATTGAATCCATGTATGGGGTAAATGTAATATTGAGCATTTGTGTAGAAAAATGTAATTATTACATTTTATCTAATATTTTTGCCTACATCCATCAACTTTTTACTAGATTATATTGGGTAAAATATAATATTATAATATTACATTTCCATCAATATTTCCCCTCAACTCTTTCACTTTTCTTATTGTAAGTTTTCTTTATATTTGAAGTTTGAAAGTAAACAAACTCAACTATAAAATAAATTAGCAAGTACTAGGGACTTATTAAGTAAAATGTAATATTTTAATTAGCATTTCCTCCACAATGTAATAAATAATGTAATAATATATTTCATCCACTATTTCCCCTAACCCAATACCTCTTTTATAAAAATAACTATTTATAGTTTAGGTTCATAAATAAGCTTAACATGTATGGAAACATTTGATCCAAATATGGTATAGATGTTGTAATATTTAACATATTTACTTGGTAAAAATACAATAAAAAAAAATGGAATTAATAATTATATTTATAATTAAAAATTAAACTACCTTAGATCAATCATAACTTTAAATCTACCCATTCTCTAGACATTCAAATATCTTTAACCTTTAAAGAGATTTTATCCTCTAGGGGCTTGGTATATGGGGAGTTAAGGTGGATCTAAGATGGATCTAGGTTATTTTAATAAGACAATTATGTTCAAAATTTTCACATATTTATCATAAGGAAAAAAACAAAATGAATATAACACACAAATGACTTACTGAATTGTAAATCATGATTTGAAATTTCATAGAACTCTCACAATACAATCTTATGCACAAAAATCAATAAATATTATAAGATAAACTCTAAATATTATAACAAATTTTATCCACTACAAAACAAAAAATAACTTCAATTCAAAGCATATTCTAAATAAACTCTAGAAATAACTTAAACTAGAAAATCACACTACTTTCATCTATTGAAAATATTATTGCAAAGTTAGATATTTTTATAAAATAATCTATTAAATTTAGAATTATATTATTGTAATAATAAATAATAAATTGTTTTTGAATAAAACTAAAAATAGAAGAAAATTGTAAAGAGTTTGTTAATTATAATAGATGGTTAATAATTTCAAAGAGTTAATAATTATATTTTAGGAGTGAGAAAATGATTATATTAAAGAAATGTATATAAAAAATCTAAAATTGTATCGATTTCTTCTATTAAAATAATTAGTTATTAAATTATATATTATTAATTATTATAATATATACGGTAGTTTCCTTGGGTCATGTACCCGTTTCAATAATGAAAATTAATTTTCCTTTCTTCGTCAAAATATTGTAAACGAGGCGTTTTCCAAAATGAATTAAAATGGTATTCGATGGAATCACAAAAAGAAAACTATAATTACAAGAGTCGAGATCCCTACGCTTTTTAAGCTTCTTATTAATACTACGCAACAATGGATCAAAGAATTGAATGAGAATGACCTCCATGTAGCCATCAAAAACATACCTTGATCTACCTTCAAGGTATTGTGTAAATTCTGGCATTATAATGTAAACAATGTCATGCTTCATGCAATATTTTTTTCAACATAGATTAGGCAAGGATATCTGGTCATATGTTCAAAATAGCTCACCATCTTGACCCACCTACAACTTTGTTTGTTAATGATTACAATGTAGAAGATATAAAATGGTTATGATGACATATGGAGAGATGATGGACCTTGAGAGATGATGGACCTTGAGGAACTAGGTGCACCAACAAAGTTGGTTAATGACTACAACATATAATATGGTTATGGTTTTAATGACATATGGACAAATCATGGACGTTGAAGAAGGAAGTGCACGGGTTAGTGGGTAGAGATAGAGGGACATATTACCTATCTTGTTTGTTCCATTGTGCAGAATGCTTTGAACATAATGTCCATTTTAAAGATGCCCATATGGTTTACATATATTGGTGTTTACTTGACTAATGAATTTGTGAGAGAAAATTAAGTGGAGTTTATGATTATGTTATGGGATTTTCATAACTCATCTTGGGATGAGGTACATTTCACCTTGCTAATGGTATGGAATACCAAATGAAGCATGAAAGAGATTCATTTCTCCGAAAAAAGAATGATCAACAAATATAAAGAGCCATACAAATCATTAAGGGTTGTTTAAATTTACTGGTTTTCATGGGAACGATGAAGGGGAAGCCTCAATACATTCTAGAGAGATAAAATAACTTTCACTATTGAAAATGGTTTTCCTCCTATTGTGGTAGAGATTTTTTTGTAATCTTTTTTTTTCTTGTGTCTCTTTATTATGGAAAATCATGTAATCATAAGTTCATATTCTTTTTATGTATTTCTTATGACTCTTATCCTTAACTATATATATAGTAAGAAAATGATTGAACATGGCTTGCTAATAGGGTTATTGGCAACTAGTTTATAACCTTTTTATGTAAGGGGTAATTGTCTCACTTATCCTTGTATGCATATTCATTGTCATAAATATAATTTTTTATACTTCATAGCCTGTTTCAAATTTTTAATTACTCATTGTTTTCTAGAAATTTAGAATATAAAAGGCTTGGGTTAGCTTTTTATATTTCATAACATGTTTGAAATTTTTAATTGCTCATTGTTTTGTAGAGAGTGAGAATTCAAAACGCTTTACATTTTCATTTTGGAAGTAATGGTATGGTTGGTCTACCATAAAACTTACAAATAAATTAAATACCAGAGATAAGAAGTAATGCACATGAATAGTAAAATAAAAAATCTCAAAAATCTATTAAATGCCTTCAATATTGGTATTGTTATAATTGTAAACAAATTATTACTAATTACAAACAATTACTTGACATGAGTTATATTAAACACCACTATCACATATCAAAACTCCTTGATGGAGTTATTGTTGACCTTCTTAATACACTTTTCATTATTCTCAAGAAATAAACCTATGTGTAGGCTTGTCAGGGCACATCCCGTTACAGTTACTTGTCATATGAGAGGAGTTCACTAGCAACCTAGTGGGATTTACTTTGAGATTTGATATGTTTTTGTACATGGGTTTTTTTGCTTGTAGTAACTTGAAATACACCGTAGTTTCTTTCCATAATTTATTGTTCCTTTAAAATGTGGAAAACCATTTGTAATTGTGAAATTGTGCTCTAGAATGTTTCATACCAATATTAGGCCGAGTGAGTGTGAGATAAAATTACGTTTTTTTTAATGCTTAGGTTAAATGACACTTTATTATAAACAAATTTTCCCAAAAAATTTTCTTCATACTTTATGATAAAATGCGGTTTCCTGTATCACAAGTGTTTCTAAGTTGATGTTTCATACCAATATTAGGCCCAGTGAGTGTCACATAAAATTACATTTTTTTTAAATGCTTAGGTTAAATGATACTATTATAAACAATTTTTTCCAAAAACATTATTTCATACTTTATGATAAAATGTGGTTTCCTGTATCACAAGTGTTTCTAAGTTGATATATCGCATGGTTTTTAAGTTGAGGTTCTCAAAAAGGTGAAGGTGAGTGTGTGTGCAATGTCTAGGTTGATGTATCACATGTTTTTTAAGTTGAAGTTCTCAAAAAAGTAAGTGTGTACAATGTGACATAGATGAGAGCATCAAAGACATGTTTTTTTTATATTTACCATAAATGACACTTTATTATAAGTGTTTTTTGACCAAAAAAATATTTTTTTGTACTTTTTGATAAAATGCGGATTCTTGTATCACTTGGCTTTTAAGATTAAGTTCTCAAAAAAAATTGAGAAGAAAAAATTATATTAATGCCAAAAAAATACAATTACAAGAGTATTTAGACACTTCTCGAAAAGAAGAAACTAAAATAATTTAGAAACTAAAATATATATAACACAATCATCAGCTTGTAATTCCTAAATATTTTACTTGTTCTCTTTTCTTTTATTTGATTTTCACTTTCTTTTCTCCATAAATCCAAAAATGTTATCACCAACATTGAACCCCTTTCTATTCAATTTTGGATAAAGAAAGAATGTTTGACCAATATCTCTAGACATATGATGAAGAAAGGAGACATGGTAAGGTCACAATAAGTACAAAGAATTGGTGGGATAGAAAATGCAAGGTAAAAGCATTGAGAAAGGAGGAAATCAACTAGAGATTTCAAGAAGCAAAAGAGAAAATATTAGGCTCACATACCAAGAAGTAAAACTAGTGATATGATTGTATTATATATATATATATCATTTTCCCTATCCAAAAGAGGAAAGCAAAAGCTACCCTAATATAATCACATCCATATGAAAAAGGTGATAATAAGAATGAAGTTTCCTTCTAGGTATAACTTCTAGTTATATAAGGCCTTTTGTAAACTCCCATGTCATTATACGAAAAGTTAAAGGTGATAATAAGAATGAAGTTTCCTTTTAAGTATAATTTCTAGTTATATAAGGGATTTTGAAAAATCCCATGTCCTTATATCATTCATATTATTACAGAAGAGACATTGTAGAAAACCAATTTAGTTAGGATTTTAGTTATACATTTTGTGTGGTTTACCTAACTTGGACTAGTTAGCATAGATAATTTGCAAACATGCTATGAAATTAATACACTTATTGGAACATCAACCATAAGAAGTGTTTTCTTATCAAACTCAAGTTTTCTATATTTTGAAGATCTATGTTTAAACATGTATCAACATATTTTCCATGGAATGCCTTGTAGAGTCACTACATTATATTTAACATTGTATCAAAATATTTTCCATGGAATGCCTCATTCACTCACGTTTATAAACGCATTGCATTTGACCAGAAAATCTAAAAAATAATATCTTTAATAATAACAATTGATTTCCATGTAAAATGAAATTAATAATTATATACATATGTATGAATCAAGATAGTCTAAATCTCCTAGTGGAAGTTAAGCCTCGCACAAAATAGATGGCATGGAAATTATAAAAGAAGTAGTTTACATTCCTCTCCCAATTAAACAGATGGAATATGGAGGTTGTGATGAAAAAATAATGTTCACATCGTTATCGTAGGTAAACCCATGGAGTATGGAGGTTCTAATGTTTTCCATTGTTTTATGGCCTCATTTCAAAGTCCCATGAAAATGAAACGTAGATTATCAATATTACTACATTTAATTAACAATCCCAAATCCAATTTATCTTAATGAATTCCATGTTTCAATCTAAATCATCGTGGTCATAGCCACAATAGCTTAGAGCGCACACCTTCCCACAATGGAGTAAATAATTGTATGTTGACATAAGATGTACTCCACTCTTAGTCTTTTATACTAGCAATTGTCCCAAAAGGTACAAAGAGAGGCCAATAGGATTATTAAATTGGAATTGTTGAATTTTTCTAGAAGAGTTAATTGGTTTGTGGAATACTTTGTTTTCTTGGACTGGATCATTGTGCAATTACTTTTCTTCAGATGTTTTGTTTATATCTATATTACAAGGAACACATTGAATGTCTTATTTCATTTTAGATTAAGTTAATTACCCAAAATCAAGAAACCTCTATAGATGGCCAAGCATATATGAAGCTTGCTAGTGACCAAGGCAATAACCACCATGACTATCCCCTACCAATATATTTCATTGAAAACCATAATTGTATATTGCATTTAAAAAGGCAAAACATAATATTAAAAAAAAAAGGACAAAGATTAAACTTAAGAAGGTGAGCTAAAAAAGGAAAGTTTCTTGATTAGATGCATAATGAAGATGATGGAGGACAATATGGATGGAAGGTGATTGTAAGGTAATTAGGGCCCTTGATTTCTTGCATGCCAATGAGAGAAGTGGGTTGCAGAGACACATCATGGAAACAAAAAAACATTATTATCATGCAAATGTATATTTATTACTTTGTTTGATTACTTCTCACTTTCTTTTAGGATTATGATGGTATTTTGTCACCTATGTCTTTAAAAGTCACACAATATGAATATGTGAGACTTTTGTTTCCATGTTCTAGATTTATAGTCAACAAGTCAACTTACGTTTTTCTAATGAGGATTGAATTAATTTATGCTCATTAACATTATGGACATTATAGTCAACTTACCTTTTTTCTAACAAGGATTAAACTAATTTATGCTCATTAACATTATGGATATTATAGCCAACAAGTCAATTTACCTTTTCTCTAAAGAGGATTGAATTATTTTATGCTCATTAACATTATGGACATGTGAAAATTAAATATAAGTTAAAAATCACAGGTTTAAAAAAAACAAACATACAACTCTGTAAACCAAATAATAAAATTGTGATATAAAAAAAATCCCTCATCACATAATCCAAATAATTTCCAACCTCAAGATAACAGTATAATGACCTTAAATTATCATTACTATTAATGATAAATCTGTTAACTCACAACAGCTTAAATGAAATGCCAAACATAAATATTAGGATTTTCCTTGTGAAATATTAGATAAATCTGTTAACTCACAACAACTTAAATGAAATGCCAAACAGAAATATTAGGATTTTCCTTGTGAAATATTAGGATTTTCCTTGTGATATTAGAAAGAAATACATTAAGCCCCAACGACCCAAAATTTCGATGCCTTGACAAGGAAATCATTCATTAATACCAGAATAAACAAACAAAATGAGCAACCAAAGCAAAATTCATCAAACTCTAGGTGGATTACCAAGCTGAAGATTTATCCATGGTAATTCACCTGAATACAGACAGTGTCTTCACCTGATCTACAGGCCAACTCTCATTATAAACCAGTTAGTAATGTTCACTAACACACAGTTGCTCCATTGGTATCCACAAGAGTTTGCAGTGTGGATACATATTACATATAATCCCTCACCATGGCAGGTAATTGGGTATTCTCAGCCAACCCTCTTCCAAGTTGTATTCAAAATATGGTTCTTCTCACGCTAATAATCCAGAGGGAGGTTGACAGTATATGCAATAGATATATGGGTTACCATTGTCCTCTGTAACCCAACCTGCGGAGGTTAGCAAGGCGGATTAACTATGCTAATTCCAGCTTCTCCTAAGGCATTTATAAAGAAGGGGCATGAAATTCAACGGTATTCACAGGTCAAGACTCATCAACTGATATTGAGGATTCATGGCCGGAGGTACTTACATGTAGTATATCTGTCGGGGAGTCGGTTCATAGACAAAATTCTGATATGAGTATGGCTCTATATCTGCAACAGGAACAGGCGCAGTGGGTTTGTAAACAATTCTTTTATCAATGGCTATGGGCTCCCGTGGCACCTTGGAAACAAGAGCAGGAATTTTAACTCTCGTCTTCTGTGGCTTTGTGGGGTCTGAACCTTTCTCAAAGGTAGGAATTTTAATCCTCGTCCTCTGTGGCTCTGTGAGGTATGAACCTTCCTCAATGATGGCCATGGTATTTGATAACGACGTTGCTACTTCGAGACTGCAAACCTACACGGGTCGAGTCATCCTCTACGAGGGGTTATAATACCCTCTTCTTCTCGGCACCGGTTGGCCCATTGGACCAACGACACTCATGTGCTATTGCATCTTGGAAGATCCCGCGTGCACGAAGTAGAGGGTTTGATGCTAGTGATCCCCATGGGGTTCTTTCATTTTCCAGCAGCCCTGCAAAACGAAATTAGATCTCGGGTCTTGCATGTAGAACTCGGGTGGAGAGGGGTTTTGCAAAATCTGTTGCTGCTCAGAGATATAGGCCTGATTCACAGAACTCAGCCTGGTCATATCTTGATTTGACAAATTCACAGCTCTTACAGCATCTGAACATATTCTCCTACTTGGTATATTAAGATTGGGGCCGATCAAGTCCGACGATTGCCTCAATTGGGGCTTTTGAAATTCTTGAATCCAAACCTGCACCTATCAGTTTTCAATTATTGAATCCGAATCGGATCTTGCAAAATGAAATCGATTCTTTCATTTGCCCGGGAAGAAGAACAGTGATTGCCAAAAGCCAGGGAAGAAGAACAGCAACAACAACTGTCAAGAAAAAAGCAGTGAAAATATCTTTAGAGTGACAAAAGAATTGGAAGAAGCAGTAATGAAACTCAAAGGGCCAGGTTCAATGCACAACAGAACTGGAGGTGAAAAGAAGGCAAAGCATATATTTGGAAAAAGCAGTTAACTTCAAATCAAAGGTTGAAACTTTCAAACTTGATCAAACGGTTCAACAACTGTAAAAAAAGCAGTGAAATATCTTTTGAAAATATCTTTCGTGAGTGAAAAGAATTGGAAAAAGTAGTAATGCAACTCAAAGGGCCAGGTTCAATGCACAGCAGAACTGGAGGTGAAAAGAAGGCAAATCATATATTTAGAAAAAGCATTCAACTTCAAATCAACGGTTGAAACTGTCAAACTTGATCAAACGGTTCAGGTTAAAAGTGTTGACAATTGTTGATGCATAGGAAGGCCTATCGGCCTAAATATTCTCCATAAATTCATTATTTAGTAATATAATAAATTTAACAACATGTGCATCAATGAAATGAACCCCATAAAACCTTTTGCTCTCGATCTTTTTTTTTTTTTAAATAAAAAGTGATGATTTTTAATTGATATTTACTTACTTTTCTAATTTACTTTCTAATTTGTTAAATTAACTGATATTATGCAAGGGAATTTTTAAAAATGGTGAATCTTATTTGTCTCTAATATGTACAATGTAAAATGTTTGGTGATATTTTTATAAAAATATTTGAGTTTCCAATACTTTTATATAGTTTCTATAAAATTTTGGTGATTTTTAAAATCAAATAATTTAATACTATAAAATTTGGGCGAATTTTAAGCAAATTTATATAATAAAACTTGGATGATTTTAACTATCCATTTTTTATTGTTTCCTATAGCTTATTATAGTTTTAAAACATTAAATTTTTTCCCTTATACTTTAAATTTATTTTGTTTTATTCAAAATTGTTTGAATTTTGTTAATTAATATTTAATTAATTTAATACATTTTTTAACTTTTAATAATAATTATAAATATTATAATTGGAAATATTTCAAAAAAGGATTAGCATATTTATAATTGGAAATATTTCACAAAAGATTAGCTTTAATAATAGAAAGCAAGGAGTATTTTATCATTGGAAATATTTCACAAAAAATTAGCTTTAATAATAGAAAGCAAAGAGTATTTTATCATTCTACCAACTTTAATTTCTATAAAAGCTTCTTTAAAATTATGGAATTATCTTGAAATAATGTTATTTTAAAATATCTAAAGTTAGCTTAATTGTTCAAGTCCCCTTTGTTAATTGAAAATATTTTATTATTATAATAATTTATGTACATTTATTAGATATTATATCATATATAGAATAGAAATATAGATATCATTTATAGTTACTATTTAATTATATATATTTCACATTTAAGTTATTATTCTTCTTTTCATAATTTAACAAATTATATATATATTATATAATATATATTACACATTAAAATAAATTTAAAGATATATTTATATTCTTAACTTATTTTTTTTCTTTTTTTTCTAAATATTATATTAGTAGTCATTATTATTTAAATTTTAATTAATATATATTATTAATTTATTATTTTTTCTATTAAACACAAATTTATCATATAAAAAATTGAATCATATTTATATTAATTTTTTTAGAATTCCTGAACCTCCTCACTCTCCTTAAATATATACTTTTCCATCTCTCTCTCCTCTCTTTTAATTTAATACTTCATTTTAGCCATCTCAACGCAATAAATATAAATTACAGTTTACTATTATAACGATGTTTTTTAATTCTGAATTGTTCTACTGTTATTGATAATCTTAAATCCCATGGAAAACATTTTATCATTTTGTTGAAAATCTTGAAACGGTAAAGAATCAAGACGGTGTAGGAGAAATCAAAGATAAGGAAGGTTCCTCCTTTCTAGGTATTTTTTTTTCTTTTTAGCCAGGCCTTACAACGCTCTTCTTCCTCATTTTCTAAGCCTATTGCTAAAAAGGGATAACAGTATTAATGACTACAGATTGATATTTTGATAGTTGTTGAGATAAAAAGTTTGCAGGCTGAAATCAATTGCAACAAACGGTCCCCATCTACTGCCTTGACACCCCACTGCTTGTTAGAATATGTGCACTGATATTGGCAGAGCCCGTGGCCATTAATATTTAACAAGAATTAGACTGTTTTGCATACTATTAACTATATTTTCTCTTGTAAAATTATATTAAGCTTAAAGAAAAGAAAATTCAATGACAGTCTTATTATCATTTCCATTGATAGTCTCAGAAAATATCTTATTATCCTTTAAGAACTCCCATCATTAAAATTCATACAATTTCTCAAAACAGACCATATGATCTACCTGCAATAATCTTATTACAATAGACGAACTTCCATCTTCAACACAAAACGTAGGCATTGTACCCCTGAGCAATAATCCCTAAAGGTCCAATGAAGTTTGACCTTCCCTGACATTGATCCTAATTCTAAACCAGTCACCCAACCTAATTATAATTCTTATATAATTCATATAGCAATTTCTCAAAACAGACAAACAATCTTATTACAGTAGACGAACTTCCATCTTCAACGTAAAACGTAAGCATTGTCCCCCTGAGCAATAATCCCTGACATTGTCCAATGAAATTTGACCTCCCCTGCCATTTATCCTAATTTTAAACCAGTCACCCAACCTAATTATAATTCTTATATCTTTCTGAATTCATACAGTAATTTCTTAGAAGGGTCCATATGGTCTTCCCGCAATCTGACTGCAAGTGTCAAACTTCCGTCATTGACAGGATTAGACAAAATATAAATTGTGTTTTCAAAAGCAATGATGGCCAGACCCATATAAATTGGTTTTCCCCAACCAAAATCTGCATCGTGAAGAGGCAGCCGAGAACAATAATTGATACAAAGATTAGGAGACCTGAATGTATGAGATCCTCGAATTAAAGCATTCAAATCAGGGTGTGATTGCAAATAGTCTAAAGCGGAGTGCAGGTATTCATCATCCATCCGGACCAAAGCTTCTTGAATGATACTTGCAGCATAATATAGAGGCTTCGAGGTCAGGCCCCCTGCGACTGCCATAGGCGGCAGAGTAAAAACTTACGACTGCCTACAGCAACATACATTTTGCTTTCTTGATCTTCATTGATCTCCAAATGTGTCCAGATAGCGTTTCATAAGTAGTATATTTTACCTCATTGCCATCCTCATGTTTGGCCTTGGCCTTAAGGTTATCTAATTTTAAAGATACCAATCGAGTCTTGGTCATCATTGATCATACGGTTCAACAACTGAAAAAAAAGCAGTGAAATATCTTTTCAAACTATTTTTGAGAGTGAAAAGAATTGGAAAAAGCAGTAATGCAACTCAAAGGGCCAGGTTCAATGCACAACAGAACTGGAGGTGAAAAGAAGGCAAATCATATATTTCGAAAAAGCATTCAACTTCAAATCAACTGTTGAAACTGTCAAACTTGATCAAACGGTTCAGGTTAAAAGTGTTGACAGTTGTTGATGCATAGGAAGTCCTAGTTGACAATTGTTGATGCATAGGAAGGCCTATCGACCTAATTATAGGAATATTATATTATAATATATTTTATTGATTTTAATTAATGTTTTTATTATAATTGTTATTTCTACCTTATATTCATTTAAATACATTGGCTTATGAAGATTGATTTATAATACCAATTCCTATTATCATAATATAATTAATTTCAATCCACCAAATCTCTTTATATTATAATTATGAAGCTAATTTTGATGATTTATATATTTCAGTCCACCCACTCCATTGATATTCCATAAATATAACTACGAAATATGCTATCAGAATAGCCCAAGACTTTGGACAAAAATGAAACATGTCCTTCTACCATTAATAAGGTGTTTGAAGAAAATTAAGCTGTCGAAAATTCATCTTTTTAAAGTTCTTGACACTTCTAGGTTATATAAAAAATTTAAACGTTAAATATGTTTAAAGATGGAATTTCCCATCAAATTCCAAGGAGCCAACCGTGGCTGGGAGAGGAAGGCCTGCCACAAGGGACTGTTGGAATTGCCACGAAAGTTATGGAAATTCTAGTCATATTTAGACAAAATCTCGCAAGGATTTTTGTATATCCAAGTTATAGTTGTTAAGATTCAAAATTTTAGGTGCCCTAAACTTTTTTGATGGTGTTGAATCCATTTCCATCATCAAAAAAATGATTCAAACACTTCCTCTACAAAAAATTTTGAATTTCTTTTACCTAGATTTAATCCACTTTTGGCTGTTCGGGCAATTCCTCCACCTCAATAGACGACTCCGTGAAAGATTACCTAGGTTAAAAGATGTGTGGTTAGTTGTCGGTGGCCTTTGAAAATGAAGATCACTGGGATTCGTCGCACACAAAAATGTCTTTGGCATAACTATATAAAAAAAAAGTAGTGTTCAATATCATCGATCACTGAAAAATGTATGAATTAGAAAGCGAGGCTCTGTAAGTAGGGTATAACTAAATTATAATCAGTAACCACATGAAAAATTAAATAGCACGTCAGCAAAGAAAACCGATTATTAAATTCCAGAAAAAAGAGGAAGAAAAAAATTGATGACAATGGAAGTAACTTTTCTCGAAACATGCAAAATCACAGTAGACTTTTAAACACTCAATACCATCAAATTTCCATCCTATACAATCCAATAGGGGTTATAAAAGGCTCATCGTCACTTAGTGACGCAAGGTCAAATTGTTTTGAGAAAATTGAACAATCGACCCCCGCTTTTTCTTTTCCTTAGAGTCCAACCTTCACTGCGCTACTCTGATTTTCTTCTTAAAAGCTTCACAACAACTCTTTCCTTTATTTAATAGAGCTGCTTGCAATTGTCCATGGATCGTCCCACCTTAGATCTAACAGTGTAGGTTATATTGCATAATTGTAACTCGCTATAGTTTTAGCCCCTATGTTTTCCCCTTTGTATTGTTGCGATGTGACTTATCACAATCGCAAATTGCACTATTCCATAGCCGGGTTCGATAACATACAAAGGATCTTCCGCGATGCGATATTTCGCAATCGCTCTTCACATCTTTTTAATACCACAGACCGATCACACTCCAATGCTTGTTTGCAATGTGATGTTGTGATGATAACACATTGCAACCTTTTAAGGCTTAACATCTGCCCTTCTTATAAGAAAATCTTGTGATGCGATATGGTGATCGAACGATTAGCAGGGTTTCGCTTGTTGATTCAGAACTTGGATCAATGGCTAGGGCTTAAGCAGGCATAAGCAATGGTAATAAGATTAAAGACTGTGATTTCCATTAATTCTAAACTTTTATATTGTAAAGCATAAAAAATAGAGAACACTTATTCTGTCTCGAATACAAATAAATAGAAGTAAAACAAAAATCCACACAAGATCGATATATATATATATATATATATACAATCCTGCATGCATCACTTTATCAATACAGTAATGCTTATAGAGTCCTGGCCCTCTGGCTCGATTACAACGATTTTAAAAACACCTCTGTTCAATATGGAAGTCCTCGCTCTGTCTCTCCACTCTCACTTCACTCAATCCTCTCTTCCTCTGCCAATCCGTCTACATTACATTTTTCTTCTTTTTTATCAATCCAATTGTGTCTAACAACTCAATCCCTATTCTTAAACAATCTAACCATCAAGTCACTATTTTCCACCTATATCACACACCTATGCTAAAAAATTACCTTTGGATCTAAAATAAGTCAATTTCTACTTATTACAATAATGAAATACAACTCATTTCTTGAGGGATCCAACCCTCTCAGTAAAAACAGACTTTTGACCACTCTGGTGAGTGAAATTCAACTTGTTTAGCCACAACATGTGAAGAGACTTTCACATTCCTCGCTAGGTCCAAATGCTTCTACATCAGACTCCTGAGGAAGAAAAGAATGATCCTTCAGACTTTCAGGGCTTACTCTGTACCTCTCCAGCCCTCCTCTAGTTAGCCGGCTAACATCCTCCACTCGTTCTCCTTTCCATTTGACTAGAAATTGAAAATAAGTTTGTCCTCTAGGTTTTTTGGATGCTCTTTTCTCCAAAACAACTTCAACTTATTTCTTAACGATCTTTGGCATTTGTTCTTCCCAGTTCAAGGTTTGAACTTCACCTTCTGTAGTTTCCTCCTGTAGCTCTATGTTTGTCCCTTTGTATGTATACAAATTTGCAATATTGAAAATAGGTGATATTCCGATCCCTTCTCACAATTCAATTTCTTATACATTAGTTGAAAACATTCTTACAATTCTACATGGTCCTATCTTGTTCATCTTTATTTTATTATAAGTCTTAGTGAAAAATCTTTCTTTTCTCAAATATACCATCACTAAATCTCCCACTTAGAACTCTTTGTATCCTCTTTTCATATCCACTCTCTTCTTGTATTTACCATTGCTTTCTTGCAACATGCATTGACATCTTCTTGTAGTTTTTGCATCTGCTCTACAAACTCTTAACCTTTTGCACTTCTCGTCTCATGTTTACCCAAATTTTTGATCTCATACACAACTCCTGGATTCATTCCAAAAACAATCTGAAATGGGCTCATTCCAGTACCTCGGTTTGGAGTGTCATTGTAAGAAAATTTAGCTTAATATAGTGTTAAATCCCACTACTTAGGATTTTGATACACTAATCTACTTAATATGTTTCCCAAGCTCCTGTTTACTACTTCAGTCTGTCCATCTGGTTGAGGGTGGTATGTTGAACTGAAACTGAGGTTAGCTCCTAGTTTCTTCCAAAGAATTCTCAAGAAATGTCCTACAAACTTTGTAACCCTATCAGACACAATACTTATAGGCAATCCATGTAATCTTACAATTTCTGAAAAGATAGATTAGATATATCTGTTGCATCACTACTCTTGTCACAAGCAGTGAAATGTGCCATCTTGGAAAATCTATCTACTACAACATAAATGGAATCATTCCCTCTTTGAGTTTTTGGTAATCCCAAGAAAAAATCTATGCTAATTGCATCCCACGATTGGTCTAATTGGCAATGGCTAATACAATCCCGTGTTCTCACTTCTCCCCTTAGCATGCTGAAAAATCCTACACTTCTAAACAAATATCTTAACATCAGTTTTCATTTTTCGCCAATAATAAAAAGCATTCACGTGAGAAAAGGTTTTATCTTGTCCAAAGTGCCCAGATAATCCTCCACTATGTTTCTCCTTTATTATGTTTTCCCTCATAGAACATTTGGGAATACACAACTTGTTGACTTTAAACAATTAGCATCCTTCGATGAGATAATCTAACCACTAACTTCCATTATGAACTATTGGATTTTGAACTACTTTATAGATATATTTGAAATCTGCATAATCTTTGTACATTTCAATCATTTCTTCAAATCCTACAACACCAAATTTGAATTCTTGTAGAATGAAACTTACCCTGCTCAATGCATCAATGACTTTCTTCAACTTACCAATTGTGTGCCTTATCAGAAAAGTAAAGCTCTCCAAAAATTCTACCCAATTGGCATGTTTCTGGTTCAATTTCGGCTAGTTATTTATGAACTATAATGTATGATTGTCTGAATAAAATATGAATTCCTTTGGCAGCAAATAATGTCTCCATTTTTTCAAGGCTTGCACAATAGTGTAAAACTCTTTATCATAAGAGGAATATTTCTTCTTTGCTTTGCTCAATTCAATTTCTCACTGAACTACGCTATCGGTCCTTTTTCCGAACTTAGAACTGTGCCAACTGCAACTCCTCTAGCATCTGTTTCAACTTGAAATACTTTTTCAAAATCAGCCAAAGCTAAAATTAGTTCCTCTGTGATTCTCCTCTTTAGAAATTTTAAATTCCTGTCCACTCCTTCTGTCCACTTGAATGGTTGATTATTCTCCTTAATTGTTTCAAGAATTGTTGCACAAATCTGACTAAAACCTCTGATGAACTTTCTATAGAAACTTGCAAGACCATGAAATCTTCTTACCTCAAATATATTTCTAGGAATAGGCCAGTTCCAAATAGCTTGGACTTTTTCTAGATCCACTTTCAATCCTTTTTTAAAAACTACAAATCCAAAGTAGATTAATTCCTCCTTCATGAAACTATATTTCTTTAGATTTATCAGTAGTTTCTCTTTCTGTAGAGTTCTTAAAATCAATTTAAGATGCTCTAAACGTTCTTCCTTACTTTTACTGAAAACTAGAATATCATCAAGATAAACATTAACAAACTTGCCTACATATTCCTTCAAGATTGCATTCATCAATCTCATGAACGTGCTAGGTGCATTAGCGAGTCCAAAAGGCATCAGTAACCACTCATACAACTCACTGTTTGTTTTAAATGCAGTCTACCACTCATCTTCTCGAATTTTTATTTGATGATATCCACTCTTTGCATCAATTTTAGTAAAATGCTTTGATCCACTCAAACAATCCATTAAATCATCCATGCATGGCAAAGGAAATCTATACCTCATTATGATCTTGTTTATGGCTCTAGAGTTTATGCACATATGCCATTCACCTCCTTTGTTTGGACTGAGTATTGTTGGTGCAGCACACATATTAAGACTTTCTCTCATTACTACCTTATCCATTAGTTCATGTACTTACCTTCCAACTTTTGCATTCTCTTGAGGTGTCAACCTATAAGAAGCTTTATTTGGCAAGCTCGCTCATGATATTAATTAAATGTGATGACAGATACTCCAAACAGGTTGTAATGCATTCAGCAACTCATCCACAACAATGTTAGCAAAATGATCTGACAGAATTTTAACTTCTTCAGGCAAATCATCCATGTTTGTGGAAGCTAAAATTACCTTTGGTCTCCATATTACAACAAAATTCATTTCTTCACCTTTCCCAATCTCTTGCAACAACTCCTTTCTGCTCATGAGCATAACACTACTTCTAGGTGCTCCTTTGTCAGTGTCATCCTTAAATCATAGCAATGTATGTTTAGTTCCATCATCCTCCAGAGTA
>APFE030338525.1:0-15158 GCA_000404065.3 Pinus taeda
CAGAGGTATGAGACTTGCCAAGGAGGATAGTATGACAGTTGATGGAGCCATACTAACTGCAAATAGTCATGGTGAAAAATTTTAGTGTAACAATGTGGCAACTGGGCAGCTTTGGACAAAGGTGTAGAAATCCATGAACAAATAATTAGAAATGGCTTTCAGCTGGATGTCATTGTGGTCACTACCCTATTAGACATGTTTGAAAAATGTGGTAGCTTAGACAATGTACGCCACCTATTTGGCATGATGCAACATCGAGATGTTGTCTGTTGGATGGACATGATTGCAGGATATGCCATGCATGGCTATGTAAGTGAGGCCATCACACTCTTTGAAAAAATGAAAGCTTTTGATGTAAAACCAAGCCATATCACAATGGTTTGTGTTTTGTCTGCCTGCTGTCATGCAGGCCTAGTCTATGAGGGCCTTCAATACTTCAATTGCATGAGGGACTATTATCACATCATACCTGCGATGGAGCACTACTGCTACATGGTTGACCTGATTAGCCATGCTGGGTAGCTAGATGAAGCAGAAGGCTTTATCAATAAAATGCCAATCAAACCTGATGCATCTTTTTGGATGTGTTTGCTTGGAGCCTGCAGAATACATAACAATATAGAGTTAGGAGAATCCGTGGCAAAACACCTTTTTGAATTGGATGTGAGAGATGCTGCACCTTATGTGCTTCTCTCAAACATATATGCTATGGTTGGTAGATGGCGTGGCTTTGAAAAGGTTAGAAAATTAATCAAAGTTAGAGGAGTTAAAAAAACTCCTGGATGCAGTTGTATTGAGGCCAACAAACAGGTGCATGCCTTCCTTCTGGGTGAGAGGTGACATACATGACCAAAGAGGTTATAGAGATTGTTTTTAGAGATGAAGTGAATAGGGTATGTTCTGATCTAGTTTTCAAGGCTGTATGTAGAAATGAGGAGCAGACATTAATTTATATAGCAAACGACTTCCATACTTCCCTCAATCAAAAGCCCAAGTGGTCTGCAAAACTAGAGATATGAATTCCCTCTACCCACCTTGCATTGTTGAAAACATAAAGATAAGCTTCATTCTTAAGACAAGGAGCAAGCATTTTCACTCAACGTGTTTTAATCAAACCAATGAAATTCTTATCATAATTGTCAAATAATTCAACTCTAGTCAATAGCCTTCTCATTCACTCTGCAAGACGTCGAGTCATGGATACCTTGTTAAATTGCTACCAGGCTCAGATACCATTCTTTTATTTAATTTGCCTCAGACTTATCATTGATATTACATGCCCTAATTGTATCATGCAACTTCTGAGGTGGCCGACTTACGAGGGACAAAATGTTCATTCCTTGTCATGGCAAAGGAATAAATATAGATCCAAAATTATCTAATCACATGGTGCTTGCTACGGGTGTGCTTTGAATCTCCTCTAGTGTAACTACAACAAGAAATTAATCAATCTTGCAATCAACATATGTTAAACCTTGGAGAAGTTTCCTAGCACTCGTTTTCTCCCTTTGGTCTTTAAAAGATTGTCCATGGTAATCATGGAAGTGGCAAAATTACATGAATACATTTATTGGCCCAACATGCAAGCTGGGGAGTTTCAGATCCAGCTCAATGATACATTTAGCATTACGAGCTAAACCAAATACATTGTTGATTATACTAGAATAAATTGTTTATTCTGAACAGTTTGGAGAGCCCTCGAAAGTTAGTGTCTTTGATGAGATTAGAATGACAAGAAAAGGAGTGACCTTGATATTACATCTTGGCAATAGTCTTGTCTTGCTAACATGTTGTTTGGTGGACTTAGAAGTCTCCCTATTTGGATGAGTGAGGAATGAAATGCAACTTTCAAAGAAATTTCCATTTCAGCAATAACCAGATTCAATGATTGGTTGCATTGTTGAATATAATTGGCAAATCTTGAAATATCATCAATGATGTTTATCGTCCTGCTAATATTGTTGTCCATGTCTGACTCGCAAGTATCGTCCTACTAATATTGTTGTCCATGTCTGACTCCCAAGTTCTCCAAGTCATCTTTTTTTTCTTTATTGCTTTGTTCCTCTTATCCTTTGACTTGCGGGGTAGCTAGAGAATCAATTCACCTGTGTTTTATATCAAACCAACAGTTCCATAAATGAGATCTATGGAATTTCCATGGACATTTTCCAGAGATGTTTTTAACATACTTAGCTGACCCTTGTGATGTCAGGTGTTTGGGAGAGAGAGATTATACCAAACTGTGATGCACTCTATGTTCGTCCTCTCACACATGATGATGTTATTTTTTGGATGTGGGTTGTGATATATGGTAATCATTGGTATATTCTATACTGGCTCATAACACTTTAAATTCTTGTCTTTTACCATGTTGTACCATGGTTTGTTCATAATTTACCTCTAGATAATGTATCACCTTATGAATCAAGTTGAACTACTAGAAACCAAGGTAGGTGTTTTACATCATTTTCCCTGCTCATTTTGCACACCCCATCACTTCATCAACATTTTCATGCATTATCATCACTTCTCCTTCCATGCTTGAGTTATCATATGTATTGTAGAAAGGTTCAAAATAAAAAGGAAAATTATTAGGTATAAGAATGTCTAAATAAAAGTCAAAGAGCTAAAAAAAATGCTCGAGGTAGAAGCAACTAAAGTCACATCATGCACATGAGACATGTTGCCTTGCTATAAAACCCAGGTTCTCCCAGCCCCATTCTCAGATTAAAAAGAAGGAAAGAAAGAACTAAGCATATAAAAAGAGAAAAAGAAAAATAATCTCTAGCTCTTGAAACATCATTTCCCTTGTAGCACATTCACCATCATCACTTGCACCCTATTTAGAATCCTAAGAAATACATCTTGTCTTAAGGGTTTTCACATGTAATTAAGGTTAACGATGTCCACATGATGGTCAAGTTAGGAAAGAGTTAAAGATTAAATTAGTCATAGAGTATTAAGAGATTTCACTTGATTGTAATGATTCGAATTTATGAAGGGAAGAAGTAAGAGTTATGGCCCTCTTGTGGCCAGCAACAACCCCCCTTTTTATTTAGTTTTAGAAATAAAGCTAAATAAATGGGGACCCTTCCAAAAAATAAAAACTAGTGCTTATCTTTCCCTTAGTTTATTTTCAAGATATATGTGAAAAAATTAATCAATCCTATAAAAAAAAATTAACAAAGTAATATTTTCTTATATAGTTGAGATGTGAAATGTGAATTAGTTACTTTATGTAAATTTAATATTCTTGAAATTTAAAAGTTCAAATTTATGGAGAAATATTTGAAAGTAAAAACCTACTTACAGAAAGCAAGTAGACTCAATTAGTTTTTAAAAAGGTGAATTTATTTATATATTTAAAAATATATTTTTAATAATAATAAATTATTTAAAATATTGACAAATAATAAGATAAAAAATTAATAACTTTAAAAATTATTAAAAAAAAAATTGAGAATGTGTGTAGAGTTTTTTTTAATCCCAACAAAAATTATTCATAAGATATATAAATAGTTTGTTTTTTATTTAATTAAGAAGCTTTTACTTCATGTTATAGAATATATTAATGAACCAAAACCCAAATATATTAGAAAAAGAAATGGAAATTTACCTTTGATGAGCTCCAAAAACCAAATCCATTCCATACTTTAAATAATAAAAGTTCGATCTTCCAAGGCAGAGAAGTATTCTATTTTTTATCTTGTAATTGAAGAATTTACCATCCCAATATATAAAGATGCTATCAATTTATAAGAAAATATAGAGACAGACAAAAAAAACAGCCCCTCTGTAACAAAATTGCCACATATAAGCTAACATTACACACTCCATAAAACAGAAAAAGTGTAACTTCCCATTCCATTCATAACACAGATGATGCTTAAAAAGTGTAACTTCCCATAATGGTAAAAAATACTGGAGGAACTTTCATAATGATAAAACAATTCCAGAGTATGAGGTATCCACTTTTTATTCACACACAAAACAACCCATCAACAAAGCTTGCTTTCACTTTTCCTTGCAAGGAATCATGAATTTGATTTTACTTT
The DNA here is from genome assembly GCA_000404065.3 of Pinus taeda. Classification (NCBI taxonomy): domain Eukaryota; kingdom Viridiplantae; phylum Streptophyta; class Pinopsida; order Pinales; family Pinaceae; genus Pinus; species Pinus taeda. Next base: position 4,056 of record APFE030338525.1, read on the forward strand.
AGAAATTAACCAAAAAAAAATGCATATGGTAGAGAGCCTTAGTCACATCCTTAAACTTCAATACTAGTCGTTATGGAAATCGACTTAGGGCTATTTCCAACTATCAAATGAAGGGTGGTGCTTGTAGTGAAGGAAATCGACTTATTGCCAACTATCCAACAAACCTTGAAGTGAAAATTACATTACATTATGTACAAAAATGGATATAGTTTGAACATGTAAACTCCCCAAGTTTTCTTGTGCCTCTCATTGATGGTTGTTGTTAAGGTATAACATGGGGAAAAGCTCCCCCCTTCCCTTACAATTCACTTCTTAGGGTTGCATGGTTTCCATATCCAACCATTAATCCCGTCAGCTTCTTATTACTCAGACGCTCTTGGAAAACCGTCGAGTCTTCAAATCTGTTACCAAATTATGAAAAAAAGCAAATAAATAATGAATTCATGACTATCTTTGGACAGTATATATGTATGATTAATTTCATTGTGACATAATAGCTAAGATAAAATATCATTAGGTAAGCAACCCAATTTAAATCTTGAAGATACAGAATCTTCAGTGATTTTAATATCCGAAGAATAATTAATTGCTCTGTACCTATTAGGGAACGGTATCAGGTGTTGCAAACACTGTGCTAAATTGACAACATCTTCTGCATTACTGACTATTTGATTGAAACATATATATCTCCCATAGGTAGATGGATCTTCATAAGCACATATATGTGCATCCACTAGAAACCTTATGTCTACACTTGCTAAAGTGCCCTTCTCGTACATTTGTGCAGCCCCTGCAATCACAAAGACTAGCCACTATAAATAAACTAACTAATATTTTGCACTTCCATAGATTAGATCCTCTCCAAGGGATTACTATACCATATTTGTATGTTCTAGAGCAGAGTCTATTTGATATGTAGATCTCTCACCCTCACCTTTAAGATATGCAATGGTAGATCTTGAGCTTTTGTATGTGATACCAGGTCCCACAATCAGAGATGAGTTGATTGTCACCATATTCAACCCCTTGTCCATGGCCATCGCCCATGCAACCTTCTTTGATAGTGTCTTGGCTAATGCATACCACAACTGTGAACAGGGAATATTGTGTAATTAGAACATAATACCACAGATCACTTCAAGGTTCAGAATACTATTATTGAACTGTGCAGCTTTGAACTCCACAATCTTTGAGAAACACCCAAATTTTATACATATAACCCTTCAAAAAAATGATGAATACTGCACCACAATGTATTTAGGTTCTCTCTGTAAAAATATATATACTTAGCACAAAGTCATTTTAGCCCTGATTCAGTATGCACCAAAGATTTAGACAAAGGTTTCATATCTAGACTTTCTCATTTTTTGATGAATTTATAACCTGGGCAACTTCAAAGACAAAAATGAATTGGATATGGATTGTTGCATAAAGAGAAGATATATGCACTCTTTTGTCTATGATGTGGTATCACCTCAGCAATCGTAAGAGGCAAAAGATCAATTGGATATGGATTATTACATGGTTATCTGCAATATGTAGCATGTATTATCATTTGAGCAATTTTAAAAAGCCCAAAGCTAATTGGATATGGATTCATGGACTGAAAGAAGCAACATGAATATGTAGCATGTATTATCATTTCAGAAATTTCAAAAAGCCAAAATCTAATTGGATATGGATTCATGGACCGAGAGAACGTTGAAGCAAGATGCATTGTATAGCTCAGTAAAATGATGGTGGACAAACTAAAATATGAAAGAGTCAATTGGATTTATTTCTTTGGATTGGAAGGAGAAATTATGCTTTTCCCCACCCATATACAATTGTTACAAATGTCATGTTTAGCTCATATTAAATATACTACTATCATGGATTCCATCGCCTTGGAAAACTACTATTGTAGTTGGCCTTGAAAATCTGTAGATGCAAACGTTGAAGTTATTTATTAGATTAAATAATATGATCAAAGCAACTTTAGATGCAAACTTCTGAGTTACTTACTAGATTAAGCAACTAATCAGAGCAACGCTATCGAACATACCATTCAGTTAGATATCGTTAACAAGTTAAAAGGAAAAAGTGATAAATCAGTCCACTTTACTTAGATTGTTTACTAAACTTAACATTTTGTCATTTAAAAATTATATATACAGACCTTCAATTTCCTGTAAAGATTTTCATCACTCCAATGCCTCTCATCAAGGGCATTAACCTTGTAGTCTCCATCTTCTCTCCAAATTGTTGCAGCCACAGAAGAAGTGAACACAACTTTCTCAATGGTCTAGGTTTGAGCACACGCTTCCAATGCATTGTGGGATGCTTGTACTTCAAGTTATGCCATCACTTCCTGTATTACACAAGTCCACATCTATCAATATTCAACACTTCCAATACATATACCAAAATGCCCACATCTTTAATTCAAAGGTTCACTAACTTACATGATAACCTGCAGGACTCCAAGGGTGTTCAAAGCTATAGAACAGACTAGAACAACCCTTGAGCGCATCAGTAATGTTGTGATAATCCAAGACGTCTGCATAGAAGATCTACAATTGATCCCCATGCAATTTTCTGAGAGACTCAACTCCGCCTGCCACAATTTAAAATCATCAATGAAGAATGCCAGCATACTATAAGTTCAATCAAAAAGAAATGTGAAAACCTTCATCTCAATTTCAAGGTGACTGGGAATTCAAAATAGGGATGGGATGGCGCAATTTTCCTATATTTATTCTTAGGGGCTTGAAAAAAAAGGTAATGCATCAAACTTGGGTTAACATCTTAAATTTATAGATTCATCTTAACATGAAATTTATCAAGAAACTACAAAATCTTGTTCTCTTTTCAATAAATAAACATACCAACATCTCTCTGCACAGTGGCATGCACTAAATAGCCTCGTTGCAGAAGGCCCTAAACAATCCACAAGCCTACATAACTGGACGCATCCATGACATAGACGACCTTTTCATTGCCCTCAGAGGGGTTCAGACCAGAGGTAAACACCAGCATGGTTGCTCTCTCCACAAATCATTTTTCCGAATGCAGGCTTGCAAGAGGGAGACATAAGTAAAAGAGTATGCGTGGTCGACCATGGCAGGAGCATTCACTAGATTCATCGGATTGGCTTCTGTGTGAAGTTGAATGGCAGGGAGTAGTCTACCCAGGCGGAGGAATTAGTGAGGGAGCAGCTCGCGGTTATTTCCGAATTCAAATTCCATGGTGAATTAACTTCCCGACGGCAAGACATGATGGAAATCAGAATGTCTGTCAGGGACCTGTCAGTGATCAACGTTGATGAGGAGGGTGGCGGAGCTGGGCAGAGGCTGCGAAGGGTGGCGGAGGGCAGAGGAATTGTGGGCGGCCGGAGCCGGAGGTTTTTCCGGGCAGCGACGGAAACCAGGCAATTCCTCCGCCTGGGTAGAGTACTCCCATCTAATTTGTTGAACTTCAACCTTGGGAACTAAGATGGATGCTGACTCTTTTTGCTGTGTCGTTTGTTTCTTCTTTCTAAATGATGATGTGCCCAACCACATACTAGCACTTACAGTAATATATTCATCTAAATTTGTCATATGTTTGCTTAATATTTTGTTCACTGTATGGGTTGCGATAGCTTTTTAATTTTGTACTGCTTAGACATTCTTGTGAGGGGAATGTGATGGTCTTTTTATTTTTGTACTCTTAGACACTCTTGGTAGTGCCAAATGGTACTTTGAAATATTGTTGTTATAAAATAATAGCTACATTGCACAAGCATCTAGAATGCCGGAACATTGGGAAGGTGGATATGATTGTTTATAACATCAAAGTTTCTTCACATTACACAAGTATCTAGAATGCAGGACATTGGGAATGTGGATATGAGGGTTTAGAACAATGAAGTTCCTTCCAAATTTACAAGAAACGTCAGGTTGGGAGTGGCAATACTATAAATTAAATAATTATGAAAAAATATTCTAAATCACAATACATCTTATAGTGAGTAGTGCATTGATATATATCATATTTCAATTTATAAAATGTTTGAAGGTATTACTTACCAGTGTTCAGATTACATTCATACAATGTTTGAAGGTATTACTTACCAATGTTCAGATTACATTCATACATTGTTTGAAGGTATTACTTACCAATGTTCAGATACATTCATGATAGATGAATATAATCCAAGTATATTTGGTTAAATTCAAAACTGACTGAAATATAATGCCAATATTGGAATGTTATGCTTCTTATAAATGTGCATATTCTACTATTTATTTCAATCAAAATGTGGGCTATTTTTGAACTATTTTGTCTCCTAGGAATGCTTCAGATTTTAGTATTTAAATTTTATTTCAATCAAATGCCTCCTATCCGTCGGAAATGCAATATGGTATATACTATAGTATATCAAACTTTACTATGTTAGTATACTCAACTATTCAAAAAGTTACAAGTAACAAAACTCAGCTACTGTTTTCTATAACTAAAGTCTGGAAAGTAAACTTCACATGTTAGTATACCCAACTATTCAACAGTGAACAAGTAACAAAACTCAGCTATAGTTTTCTATATCTAAAGCCTGGAAAGTAAACTTCGCACGTCATGTCATAAGCTATAATATTTTGGCTTTAGCAGACCATATAGGGAATTAGTAAAACCACAACAGAATTTAAGAAACCATGCAGTGTAACTTACAACACTACAGTGAATCACATAACAAACTTTAGTGGACAAGCATAACTGGGAAATGCTAGTCTTAGAAAGTAACAAATATGTTGAGATGTCCAAATGGTGGCAAAATGCCTCACACAGTTTCTCATGATGTACTACCAAAATGCTCTTCAATGCATCTCTCTTATCTATGACTCTTCAATGTGCCTCATCCCTCAATCAATTGTGACTACTAAATACACCTTGGTCCTCCTCACACTAGATTCACAATGTTGCTTTACTTACACAATGACTCATAAAACAACATGATTTGAAATGCCAAATAATACCTAAGAAATGTGTATTCTCCATGATGAAGTAGCTAATTTATAGATAAAAACTAACACTTTAAAACTGTTTTATAGTTTTTTGGAAGCATCATGAAATTGACATTGAAACAATGAGAAAACATCATCAAGAATGCAAAAATTTAGGGGCCACGAACTTGAAAGCTTGTAGGTGATTTTGTCAGATTGAGAAAGCTTGTATTGGAAACTCGATTTAAAATGTTACCAAATTCCATTCCTGGGTCTCGAAGCTCGCAAGTTCTTTATTCTTCATGATGGAGTAGCAATAATCTATATGCTTCACGATGGAGTAGCTATTTTATAGGTAGAAATTAAAACTTATAAAATTGTTTTGTAATTTTTTTTGGAAGCATCATGAAATTGACATTGAAACAGTGAGAAAACATTATCAAGAATGCAAAAATTTAGGGGCCATGAACTTGAAAGCTTGTGGGTGATTCCCGTCAGTTTGTATTGGAAACTCCATTTAAAAATGTTACCAAATTCCATTCCTGGGTCTTGAAGCTCCCAATTTCTGTGTTGTAGTTTTTAAGGACATTTAATATCCTCATGGCTTATATTACTATTCCCTGAAGAAGGAATCTTCCATAATAATCCTCTATGTGTGTACGCATTCATTTGAAACTTTGATGTTCAATCATGTTTCCCTTGTAAAATGTTACCAAATACCAAATTCCATTCCTGGGTCTTGAAGCTCCCAAGTTTTGTGCTTTAGTTTTTAAGGACATTTAATATCCTCATGGCTTATATTAGATTCCCTGAAGAAGGAATCTTCCATAATAATCCTCTATGTGTGTACGCATTCGTTTTGTCTGGACGACAAATTCTGAAATTTGACTGTGGGAGTGTTTAAATTGTTTTTGGATGGCAGAAATGAATTTAGCATCCGTCATGAATGCCTGGGTACCCAAAACACTGAAGCTTGAGCGCTGTAATTGACATTTTCAAAAAAATTAGCTGGATTTTTTCAAAATCATGTTGTACTTTCTATCATTTTCAAAAAATTTAGCTAAATTTTTTCAAAATCATGCTGTAATTTTTATTATTATCATGATGGCTCCAACAATTTTTCATGAATTTTCAAATATGGAACGACGACCATGATGTTGTTCACAATGTCGTATCACATAACTAATCATTTCAAGTATAACTCATTATCATCCACCCTAGCTTTCAACAATGTCCATTCACATGTTGTTATTTTTACACACACTATTATTATTTACAAAATATCCATATTCAAAATACACATAACTAATACTTTCAAGTCTAACTCATTATCATCCACCCTTTCTTTCAACAATCTCCATTCACATGTCACTATTCTTCCACAAACTATTATTATTTACAAAATATCCATTTTCAGAATACACATAACTAACTATTGCAATTGTAACTCATTATCATCCACCCTTGCTTTCAACAATGTCCATTCACATGCCCCTATTCTTCCCTGCTCTATACATATCTCTATTCTTCCCCACTCTATGCTATTCTTCCCCACTCTATGCCTTATAACGTTTCCTTTGCAACATAAGATACAAATACTAATTATTAATACAGCTTGAGTGGGCCTAATGGTTAAGAGCATGTGTTTCCTCCTAAGAGGTCACAGGTTCAAAACCAGAGGGGGGTAGAGTATGTATGCCTTCGTAGACTTAGCAGTCAAATCGTTGCGCGGAGGTGGGTCCCTTGTTCCACAAACAAGGGGGTCTCATACACCAATTTGGGTGGGTCCCTTGTCCCACAAACAAGGGGGTCTCATACACCAATTTGGTGTCTGGCTTGGCTATGACCTTAAAAATAGATATTATATTATTATATAAACAACCCCACACTTATCATTTTACATTTCATCCTTTTCTATATGATTATGTTGCTCTCGAAACTTCTAAGTTCTTGAAGTTGTCTTAAACTTCTAACCTCTTGAAAACCTTAAAACTTAAATGCTCAAACCATTCACTTACATGGTTTAAAAATTAAATGGGCAACCCATTCGCCACGTGTTTAAGCCCTTAGAAGTCAACACTAAAAGCTTTCAAATTCTGAAGTCATGAACTTCTAAGCTCTTCGAGCCTTAAAAATTAGAAATTGAACAGGCCAAACATTTCACCACGTGTTAAAGCTTGTAGAAGTCAACACTACAAGTTTCGAATGCTAATGTCATGATGCATGCGACTAATTAAAAACAAAAACAAGTTAACGGAATTCTGATGTCATGATGCATGCGACTAAGTAAAAACAAAAACAAGTTACCGAATTCTGATGTCGTGATGGATGCGATTAAGTAAAAACAAAAACAAGTTACATTTTTACATGTAATGTGAACAAAAATATAATAAAACTAATTAATGTTTAATCTATATTTAAATTTAAAATATAAAATAAAGTAAATAAAATAAGGGCGTAATTAAAATGAGATACACAACATAATTTAATATTATTATATTTTAATTAATTATATATAAAAATAATAAAATGATAATTTTTTATTTTATAGCCCCCAGGGTTAGTCTAACTGGTCATGAGATTACAGGGTCAATTTTCCCCGAAGCCATGGGTCAGGTCTGTAATTGCCTAGAGGCAGGTTCCTAGAGACTAGCTCTATCTTTACGTAGACATAGTTAGCATCCACTAACCACGAGTGTCCGCTAACTACATAGAAAAAAATAATAAATAATAAATAAATAAATTATTTTATTAATATATTAAAAGAGGAGTAATTTTCAAAATGAAAGACAAAATAAAATGAAACAGCATTAAGTATTGCCCAAAGCTACAACAATATTGTGCCCGATAAGGTAAACTGTTTAAGCACGATGCAACTCTTCCCAAGCCACCACCTCCGCACCAACGTGGTAATTCTGATAAAGGAAAGCCGGCCAAACAAGTTACTTGGAGAGATTTTATGTATACGGGAATCGGGATGGACGAATACAGCAAGGAAATCGATAGAAAGACAGGTGGCATCACAACACAAAGACATGAAGTATCTGTGTCGTAAATTTAACCGTTAAAGTAATGGAAATTTTGACAATATTTAAAAGAAATATAAATTATTTGGATTGTGGATACACAAAAGATTTTGGACACAAAAAAGATTTTATCGTGAAAACACTCTATAAAATTATTCAAACACGCTCGCATTAAATTTTTTAAAATATTTTTCAACAAAGCGGAATCCTAACAAAAATTTCACCCTAAGGCGAAATTATGGCCTCGGTAGACATCGCGGTAAGTTTATTGAAAGAGCGCAAGATGATAGGTTGTCGCTCCCTCCCTCACCTAATGCCACTAATTCCACTGACCATGACTTTTGGATCCGTCGACACTTACGCATTTCCCCGAATATTAAGTGGATCTAAAAGGTTTATACTGGCGACTTGTCTTCCATGATAGAATACAGGCAATCAGAGCTCCTGTACGCAGGCTATGCCGGGCTCGACCGGAACACATCCGGGCTACGCCACGCGCAAATGAACAGATGCTGGAGAGCAACTTCACAGGCCTTATATAGTGAAGACGCCTGAGCAGCAGCTTTAATCCGCACGGATTTTTTATTTTAGTTTCGAGATTGAGATGAAACCTAATATTCTGATGGAGAAATATGAATTAGGGCGCCTGTTGGGGGAAGGGACGTTTGCCAAGGTCTACCAAGGTAGAAATCTCAAAACCAGCGAGGAGGTCGCCATTAAGATAATGGCTAAAGAAAAAATCCTCAAGGGCGGGATGATCAATCAGATTAAACGAGAAATCTCCGTCATGAGATTGGTCCGACACCCCAACATCGTGCGGCTTTACGAAGTCATGGCGAGCAAGTCCAAGATTTACATCGTCATGGAGTACGTTAAGGGCGGCGAGCTCTTCAAGAGGGTTGCCAACAAGGGGAAATTGAAAGAAGAGGAGGCGAGGAAGTATTTTCAACAATTGATCAGCGCCGTGAATTTCTGCCACAGCCACGGCGTGTACCACCGGGATCTGAAGCCGGAGAACTTGTTGTTAGACGAGAACGGGGACATGAAGGTCTGCGACTTTGGGCTCAGCGCACTGCCGGAGCAATTTAGACAAGACGGCCTTCTCCACACAGCGTGCGGCACACCGGCGTACGTGGCGCCGGAGGTCATAACAATGAAGGGCTACGACGGTGCAAAGGCCGACATCTGGTCTTGTGGGATCATACTGTTCGTGCTCCGGGCAGGTTACTTGCCATTCCAGGACGCGAATCTGACGGCACTGTATAAGAAAATCTACAAGGGCGACTTCAAGTTCCCGCCCTGGTTCTCCTCCGACCTCCGGCGGCTCGTCTTCCGACTGCTGGACCACAATCCCGAGACGAGGATCACCGTTCCGCAGCTCATGGAGGTCCCCTGGTTCCGGCAGGGCTTCAAACCCCCACAAGCCGAAAATGTCGATGTTGGCGTCCTTGACGATGTCGAGTCGGCGTTCTTTGTTCCGAAGCCGCCCCGCTTCAACGCCTTCGACATAATCTCCCTGTCGTCGGCGTTCAATCTGTCGGGGATGTTCGAGGAGAAGATCCTGAAGCAGGAGTTGTGGTTCACATCAATTCAACCGGCGTCGACTATAATATCAAAACTGGAGGAAATCGCCAAAGTGTTGAGATTCAGCGTCAAGAAGACCGAGGATTGCAAGATAAAGCTCCAGGGTCCGGAGCTGGGGTTGAAGGATCGTTTGTGTATTGATGCCGAGATTTTTGAAATCACACCCTCGCTTTTCATCGTTCAGCTTCACAAGGGTGGGGGAGATACGCTCGAGTACAGTAAGCTGTGCAGCCAAGAGCTGAGACGGGGTCTCAAAGACATTGTCTGGATATGGGATGGCAATAGTGAATAGATCATAACGTATATCGTCTGAGCTATGGTCTAGCAGTTCACTTGTGGCAGTTCTTATTACACACGGATGGTGTCTTGGACATTGCCTGACATTCAACTGGGAATTTTCCGAATGACATGGTTCAAAACTCATTGTTCATTAACCTTAATTCGGAGGGATCCCCGTATGGTGCAGGTCCTTCGCACAGGCAAAGTTGAACCTTAAATTGTTTGAACTTTCGAATGTTTCCCTCAGAGGGATTCCTGGATGGGGTAGGTCCTTGGCGACAGAAAAAGTTGAGCCTTAGATTGTTTGAATTTTCAAACCTGGGCATCTTTTGAAAGACAGACTCTCTTAAAAAGCGACTCCTTTATTGATAATTCATTGACTTCTCATTTAAAATAAATGTGAAGTTTACATTTTATATAAATTAATCATAAAATAAATTTTCTTCCTGGTGTTGTTTAGTTGGCATCGCAGAGAAAATAAAGTTTTGAGTTTTATGATAAAGAGAACGTTGGTTTAATTGCGAGAGGCAGACAGGTCAAATGTAAGGTTTAATTACGAGAGGAAGACAGGCCAAAGGCCTAGGCCAGAGCTAAGGAGCTTGCCATTAGGTATTAAATGTTTTCCTATATACGTTTCTCATAATTGTTTAAGGTGTTATTATTTTTTATTTATTTATCACCATATGTGTTTGTGTTAAACAACTATCCCATATAGCCTGACATTTAATGTCCAATAATATACTGGTTAGCTCTTACCCAAATATTATATATTATAATAATAATAATAATAATATTCATTTTTAAGGTCACAGCCAAGCCAGACACCAAATTGGTGTATGAGACCCCCTTGTTTGTGGGACAAGGAACCCACCTCCGTGCAGCGATTTGACTGCTAAGTCTACGAAGGTATACATACTCTACCCCCCTCTGGTTTTGAACCTGTGACCTCTTAGGAAGAAACACATGCTCTTAACCATTAATTTAGTGTCAAGTCAAAAGTAAAGTTAATTGGCAGAAAGACGAGTCAAAGGCCTCAGAGATTATACAATAGCGGTTAGAATTAATTTAGTGTCCAGTCAAAGGTTTAATTGCGAGACGAAGACAGGTTAAAGGCCCCAAAGATTATACAGTAGTAGTTAGAATTAATCTAGGGTCAAGCATACAAGACTGAATTACCAAATTCTCTACTTGCAAAAAATAATAAAAATAAACCATAATAAATATTAAAAAAATCTTATATGATCAATAATAAA
>APFE030338525.1:15835-28757 GCA_000404065.3 Pinus taeda
ATAATAAATCCTCTACTCTGCTTATCCCGTACTTATAATATGTTAATTTAATTTTTTATTATTTAAAAATTTCTTAATATTAATCCAGATGTTCAAGCAATCTGGGTTAAAATGAGAAAAACACTTTGTGATTAATGTTTTTAGATAAATAAAACTTGATCATGTAAAATTTTGTTCACCTCTCAAATTTTAGCAAGATTTCAATTCAACTTTTCCACCATAGGTAGAATGTGTTTGCAACCAAATTAACTTGCTTTGTTTAGTTTTGTATACCCTTATTTAGCTTGCCATGAATGACCCAGTTAGCACAGGAAAAACATGTTAATGTAAAAAATAAAATTGTACAAACTTGGCATCTAATAATATTTTATGTGAATTCTTTGTATATTTTTATGTGAAATCTCTGTTTTATATATATGGTTTGAAAATATATTCATTTTGTTACCATTTTCCTTTATTTTTTTAAGTTGATAATGGTAATTATTTTGAAATAAAAGTTACAAAATTTTAATTTAATTATTAATAGATATTATATATTTATTTTATGGATATTAATATATATTTGATTATTTTATATTAATTTATTTTGGTAAATCAAGTTTTTTTTATTAATTCAAAATATTATGTTATTATGATTCTTCTCAAAATTATGTTCGCTTCACTTTTAGTAAATTTATTGGACAATAGTAACATGACTATATATAGAGAGAAATGTTAAAATGACAATGTTTTATGTAAGTTTACATGAAAAATGTCAAAACCCCCAAACAAATAAGAAGACAACCAACATATATTAGACATCATCAAAGTTTACCAAAGCCTAATGATCTGAACCGATCCAGGGGTGACAGAGGTCTGAATCCAAAATGCACGTGCCCCTCCATGTGAGCTAATTGAGTTTCCAACTAGTCAAGTTGTTCCTAGATTCATTGTTGCCCTCTCCATAGGCTAACAAGTCTATCATGCATTTCCCACAAGTTGTGTTGGATATGATTTTTAAAATCCATGGTGTTACCGTGATCATCTTGTTGATCTTGGTTGAGTTAGTTCAGTGCATCACCTAGCTGTCGAATTGCACTGCCACAGCCTTTCATTGTGGGAGGGCATATTGTTTCTCCATGCCTATCTTCATGGTGTTGTTGTTGACCCTAAATTCTCCTTTCGCCCAATCCTTGACAAGCCCTATCACGTTGGGGAGGCATCTTCACCACCCACCCTTGAGAGTCTCAACCCTCAGAGAACACGACTTTATTGCAACAACTAGACAACCCCTCTTGACCCATGAGAGGCCTCGATCAACCATGAGCCCCAAATGCAAAAAGATATATGATAGTGAAGCCCCAAAGACCACCAGAGAAGTCACCCAAACAACCGCAATGGAACCTACAATGACACACAGAATTGGCACGTCTCCAAGCAATATGAAGGGCGAACCATAGTTTAGTTAAAGCCTATAACTTTCTAGAATAAGCGTTGGCACCAAGAAGCAAGATGTGGTTTGAGAGGTAAATCCAAGATGCCCACCAACCATCTCTGGTTTGGTTTCCAGAACCCATAACATTAAAGCACAAAGATGATACCTTTCGTAGGCCACCGATATCTCCCAAAATTTAATGCAAGGCCTGGCTATAAAATCTGAGTACAAACCCATGAAACCAACAAACATGCAAGGAAACCATCTCTAGTGTCATCTCCCTTCTCAAACACATTAGTACCAGGGTGCTGCTACATAATTTTGCACATTTTTGACTAAGGAAGAGGGACCCACACTTTCGACTTAGGGACTTAGGGAGCAAATCGACGTTATTTAGCTGCTAGTGGAATGTGGGGGTCACCCACATGGGAGTTTGAATTAGCCATTCGATATGCTTAGAGAGAAAATTGAATGGGTGGATTGAGGGGCCCAAGGAGTTATAAAGAGAGATGGACTCTCATTTTGTTTTTTCTGAATATTTGACAAACAAACTCACTCTTGTATGCTCTAAACTCACTCTTGTATGTTCTGCTACTTAGCGAGTCTACCGGCTATTTAGCCACGAGTCTTCCACAGGGAAGATTCAACCTCTACTTCAGGGGACCATTCGTGGCCGCCCTAGGGAGGTTGTTCCACAGAGATTGCAGGAGCTTCCAACAGTGATTCATAGCTCAGCTGGCCACGCATAGGAAGGAACTGCTTGTTTTTTGGGCAGCTAGAAATATGCAAAAGTTGATTTAGCCACCCAAGAAGCCGAAAATCTTAAGTTAATATCAGAGAAATTACCTCCTAGCTTTTTTTGGGTTTTGTCCATGGAGTCTAAAGCTAAAAGGGTGGAATTTTCTAGGCATTTTTTGTGCACTTTCCAGTAGGCCAAAAGTCATCAAATGTAGCGTGAGAGTAGTTCCCAAGGGGCCGAAAAACCAAAGTCAAAATCAGAGAAATTCCCTTCTAGGTTTTGTCCAAGGAGTCCAAAGCCGAAAAGGCATAATTTTTGGGGTAGTTTTTGGGCAATTTAAAGTAGGCCAAAAGTCAGGAAATGTAGCTAGAGAGCACCTCCCAAGCGACCAAAAATCCAAAGTCAAAATCAGAGAAATTCCCTTCTAGGTTTTTCTGGGTTTTGTCGAAGGAGTCTAAGGTTGAAATGGTGGAATTTTCTGGGTAGTTTTTGGGCACTTTCCAGTAGGCCAAAAGTTACCAGATGTAGTGGGAGAGTAGCTCCCAAGAGGCCGAAAATCCAAAGCAAAATCAGAGAAATTCCCTTCTAGGTTTTTTCGGGTTTTGTCCAAGGAGTCTAAGGTTAAAATGGCAGAAATTTCTAGGTAGTTTTTGGGCACTTTCGAGCAGGCCGAAGTCAGCAAACCAGTGGTTTGGGACAATGGAAAGCATAGTAGAGCAACAATTGAACATACATCTTTCCAGCTATTCTACCAGATGGGTTTGGTCCAACTTGTCCTTAAGACAAGCCCAGGTGCACTACTCCATTTATATATTGTACTCATGTTCTCATATTTCATAATATATGTCTCAACAGTTCTAGAATACAATGTTTCATGGGTGTTTGCTAAATGTTTTTAATTTCCCACTGTTGCATTGTTTGTTTAATTTGTTTATCACTTAAATCCATGTATAGGAACATTACCATGGTAACAGAGCCATAATATTGGCTCAGCCTTTGGGAAAGATTAGAATCAAACAACACGGTGGTCACCTGGAATGAGGTGGTGAGGATACAACAAATGATGGTTGATGTGGGGAAGAAATTGATTCATTCCTCAGTTGGGAATCTAGACATGATTGCAACGGATGTGGAGTTATTAGGGGAAAATTGGAGGGCATACCAATCATTGGGTCATGGCATTTAGACGTTCCTCTCTTTCTGGGAATTCTATGAATTAAAGGGTATGCACAAACCAATGGAGATTTAGTGGGATTTTGTAGGGATGATGAGAAGTATTAAGAAAAAAGATGAAATAGTAGTTGAAGGGGTCATGGTTAGCAAAGAGATAGTTGAGGATACACCCATTGATGAGGCGTCATCCATTGATGAGGTATTCGAGGTTGTGACTGAGTTCTCAGGTGATAACAATGCACCACAGGTCGGTGAGGTGTCGGAGGACAACTCGACTTTTGTTGAGGAGTCGATAGTTACAGAGGCCTCCAGATCTATGATAGAGTTACAAGACGACAGTCGCCTACAACTGACTAGTGACCGTATCGTGCATATTGGGTTGTCTATAGAGGAGTAGTTGAAGGCTCATGTTGAGCCCGTGATGGAGGAGGATGTGCAAACATCCCTTGGGCTAGCCATTGATGAGGGGCAGCATAGAGACCACACGTTGTGATTTCAGTACAGTTCGCTTCAGAGGCACACTGAGAGGATCTACAACACTATCAACCCATGCTTACGCCTTGGATTGAGAGAGGTGGAGTTGTCTAGACATACCAAAGGGGATGACCAAGTTAGCAACATTGTTGGGTCACATTTTCCCATTGGAGAGAGAGAGATAGAGCTACCTAGTCAGATCTCATGTGTTGACGCAGGTAGTGGGATGAGATTGTCAGAGTTGCACAAGATGCAACATCCATACTTTGGGCTTGTTCTATGTGCTAGAGTTTGTGTATTTGATCCCTCTCTTGGGGTTGGAAGGCGAGAGATTCTGAGTTGGTACCCGGTGGGACTCATGGAGATGGTCGTAGTTCAGAGTAAATCTCAGTGGGAGCTCTCAGACATTGAGGGTATTGGAGGCCTAAGTTAGCATCGAGATCCAAGCGGGGCTTCATATCCAATATCAGACATGCAGGATGGCTATGGCATTGATGAGGTCGTCAGCCTCATGCCTGAGTGCATGCATTCCTTAGGGGAGCTCGAGTTGACACTAGTGGCCAGGTGGTTTGTGATCATAATCCATTAGTTGTTTTGGCATGTTAGTTACACATGGGGGCGTAGGATGACTAACATTCTTTGGCAGGAGCTGGTTCGAGGAGGTGGCATGGTTAGGCCACTAGACCGGATATTTTATGGAGACAATGTTCTCCCATTGAGGTTTAGGACTCAGGGGTCACAGACGATCATAGATATTCCCCCTAGTATGCGTGGAGTTAGGGTGCTCAGGTCTACCAAGATGGACGAGGAGACATGATGCGTGTCATGGTGGGGTCACTATCAGAGTGGTTGACACTTTGGCACATGCAGGATACCATATGTTATAGGGTGGTATTATAGTGGGCAATGGTACACAGGACTACACATAGTCAGGTCGTAGCATTCAGTGTCATATAGAAGGATGTGGTATGATGCATACAAACCTGATTCTAGGCCATATCACCCAATAGTGTGCAGGGCTATGCAACGAGGAGTAGTGGTTTGCAGAGGAGCATGAAGATACATGGTGGTATACCATAGCATGTCGTTTTACACTTTAGGGTAGGAGGAGTGACTCACATCGCATTGAGGATGTGTGGGGAGTGACATGTGTAATGACACAGGAGGGTACATGATGGCATAATCATAGTTAGGGGTATCCAGTGGTGTACATGGATAGATTACAACATACAGTGGCATTTCATGGAGTGCGGTGGTACTTGGTGGTATGTAGTGACACATGATGTGGTGTAATGGGCTCTTGGAGCTTTGCCTCTAGGGGGACTTATGGATAGGGATAGTAGGTGTACCATTAGACGCAACTCACCTAGGATCAATGAGGACATTGTCGAGCATTTAGGGACACCATATTTAGTGGAGGTAGGACCTCGAGGGAGTTATCAGCAAATCCGAGGCAGAGAGAGGGCTTCCTGTAGGATTACTCTTGAGCATTTCAACCGACTCTTGATCGTACTCTTTGGGACATACCCACCCATGATCCTCCAGTGTTGCTTATAATCGCAAAGAGTTAGGTTGTTTCACTTTGACACTCTCCATTCAGGCAACAGGGCATGGGGGACTCACCCTAGGCACTTGGATGAGACATCACGTGTCATGGGCCGAAAGGAAACTCTCTAGGTGAGACACTTGGTAGGTGCATGAGTTGACGGTTACAGACTTAGGGATCGCATGGTTGATTGTCGAGGTAATATATGTTCAACCCCTAGGCTCACACTTGGGGTGGTGACCAAGAGGGAGTTACATGGTGCTTTTTCAGTTGGATTGCTTAAGGCATTAGGGGAGCATGAAGTGCGGAGGAAATTAATCGTTGTTAGCAGGATGATGCCTAGGCTTCTGGCAGTACCTAAGCACATCATCAGGAGTTGGGATAGCAGATCTCATCGTGCGATTTTAGCAGGCACAAAACAACTTGATATTTGCGGCATGGGTCCTTGATACTCAATGCCTACCTATTGGATACCTACTGGAGGTAGAGGTGTGGCACAAAGGGGCCGCAACAACTAGCAACATATCATAGCGACAGACAAAGAGGTTTGGGGTTTGTGGACCTCCAGTATGGTTATGGGATCTAGGGATCCAATGGATTGGGGGATACTCCACTCCTTAGTGAGCATGGTCGGGATAATAAGCAGACTGATTTGTTCACAGGCGGTCCACATGGGCAATCACCGAAGTCCTGACTATAGGACAAGGCAGACTGTTACTCAAGATTTGGGCTAGCCATTGAATGATAGTCACTGGCATTGTTGAGTCACTTTGGCAAGATTGGCCTAGCCTCGATCATCACATAGATTATGGCTGAGAGTTATGGGAGAGGAGGTTCTAATACAAGCATGCTAAGCAGTCATTCATGACCAGAGTGTCACAAAATTAGCGAGATAACTTCATTTTGTGATGAGTAGGGCTGAGCAGTTCCACTACACATAGAGGTGAGCTAGTTTCTTCAGGGGAGGGTCATGCATATCTTTCATTTGGTTTTAGTGATTCATTGATGGTGTGGGGAAATTCACTGGTGTGGCAGGGTGATCAACAAGAGGAGATCAGGGGAGGCCTAGGTATACGAGGGTTCAATTTCACTAGGATTGGATTGCATCTTCATGATTTTACTCTTGTAATGCATGAGATGGACTATTCAATAGAGCAGCTTCATGAGGATTTGGGCAGAGTTTTACATCGTGAGGATGCCCTACTTATTGGTGATAGACATAGGGGTTATAATACCCATATTTGGCAGGATAGTGAGCGTAGAAAGGGGGGGCTTCATGTTGATCAGGTTGGCTTCGGATCCTGGTATCGAGGGAATCCTTAACTATAGGATAGTACAACGATTAGGAATGATCCAATGACACATTTGGGACCTTGGTAAAATTTGCAATGATAGTGGGAGTCCACAGTTAGAGAGGGTGTTTGTTCAGGCATTGCTTAAGGACAAGTGATGTTTGGTGCATTGGAAGAACTTGTCAGATGAGGATTCTACCTCGGAGGGTGAGCATATTTTGGAGCACCCAGCTTTGAGGTTGCTTGAGGGAAAGCAACATTTGGGAGGGGAGGACTGTCATGTCCCTTATAAAACACATTAGTAACAGGGTGTTGCTACACAATTTTGCACATTTTTTACTAAGGAAGAGGGCCCCACACTTTTGACTTGGGGAATTAGGGGCCAGATCAACTTTATTTAGCTACTAGTGGAATGTGGGGGCCACCCACATAGGAGTTTAAATTAGTGAGTTGATATGCTTGGAAGGAAAATCAAATGGGTGAATGGAGGGGTCCACATGAGGCTAAGGGGGCCCAAGGAGTTATAAAGAGGGATAAGCTCTCATTTTGTTTTCATTCTGAATATTTGACAAACAAACTCAATCTTGTACGCTCTGCTGCTTAACGAGTCTACCGGTTGTTTAGCCATGAGTCTTCCGCAGAGAAGATTCAACCTCTACTTCAGGGGACCATCCATGCCCGTCCTAGGGAGGATGTTCCACAAAGATTGCAGGAGTTTCCAGCAATGATTCACAGTTCGGCCAGCCACGCAGAGGAAGGGACTGTGTGTTTTATGGGCAACGAGAAATACGCAAAGGTTGATTTAGCCACCCAAGAGGCCAAAAATCGAAAGTCAAAATCAGAGAAAGTCCCTTCTGGGTTTTGTCCAAGGAGTCTAAGGCTAAAGGAGTGGAATTTTTTGGGCAACTTTTGTGCACTTTCCAATAGGCCAAAAGTCATCAGATGTAGTTGGAGAGCAGCCCAAGAGGCCGAAAAACCAAAATCAAAATCAGAGAAATTCCCTTCTGGGTTTTTCTGCGTTTTGTCCAAGGAGTCTAAGGTAAAAGTGCATAATTTTATGGGCAGTTTTTGGGAAATTACGAGTAGGCCGAAAGTCTGGAGATGTAGTTGAAGAACAGTTCCCAAGAGGTCGAAAATCCAAAGTCAAAATCAGAGAAATTCCCTTCTGGGTTTTTCTGGGTTTTGTCCAAGGATTCTCAGGCTAAAAAAGTGGAATTTTCTGGGCAGTTTTTGGGCACTTTCCATCAAGCCAAAAGGTAGTAGCTGTAGTCGGAGAGCAGTGCCCAAGAGGTCGAAAATCCAAAGTCAAAATCAGAGAAATTCCCTTCTAGGTTTTCCTGGGTTTTGTCCATGGAGTCTAAGGCTAAAATGGTAGAATTTCCTAGGCAGTTTTTGGGCACTTTCTAGCAAGTCGAAGTTAGCGGATCAACAGTTTGGGACAACACATAGCATAGTAGAGAAACAACTAAACATCCATCTTTCTAGCTATTCTACCAACTGGGTTTGGTTTAGCTTATCCTTAAGACAAGCCCAGGTGCACTACTCCATTTATATATTGTACTCATGCTCTCATATTTCATAATATATGGCTTAGCAGGTCTAGTATTACAGTGGTTCATGGGTGTTTGCTAAATGTTTTTAATTTTCCATTGTTGCATTGTTTGTTTAATTGGTTTATCACTTAAATTCCTGTATAGGAACATTATACATGGAGAATAAGATAAACCAGCCTGAATACAGGGCTCAAAAACTTTACCGCAGAATTGAAAGCATGCAAGTTCACTAGTACTTGTGTCCCTTCGGTCGAGTCCCGCCTCAACCATCTTGACAGAACCAAGAAGATGTGGAATGTATACTAAGGAGAGCACTTTGAGCCCAGTTCTCAAATTCGTGCACTTTGAACTGCAACAGAGAAATTGGCATTGCCACCAGAGCTGGCTTGAGCTCTTCCCCTCTTTGTTGCGACTTGAAGGGCAGGGATAGGCACAAGCAAAATGCCAATATGCACATCTAGAAATTAAATTCTCTCACAAGCTTAACTCCTATACCCTAAGTCATCCATCACCGTTCTGTAGAGTTGGTTCTACCACTTATATCTTTGTCCTTCTTTAGAAGGATTGTCTCGGACTTGTAGAATGAAGCTTGCTGGACATGCATCCTTAACTCCTCTAACAAGTGGGGCCCATGCCTCCCTACATTTCTACTAGTACTCACCCCCATCAAGTAATTCATTTTATAATTATTAATAATAATAATTTAAAATAAAAGTTATAGTTTAGTTAGTTTTTAAGATTTTTTTTTTTAAATTTTAGGAACATGACATGTATAAAGAAATAAGAGTTTTGATGCTAATCATGGATTGATCTCTATCATAGTTTATCAACCATTTAATTTATATAACTACATTATAATTAATCATTCAACATGTTAAAATTAATAATCAAATAAATTCAAATTCAAATTTAGTTTTTGATCATAAATATAAATATTTAAGTTAAGTGAGATACATAGCACTTAAATTATATAAAACTTAATTTATCACAAAATTTCAGTTTATTTATTTATGATTTTTTTAATAAAAAACAAATTAGAGTGAATATATTTTAGAGATAAAATAAACAAATTAAGGTTAAGATTAAATAAAAAAATAAGATTTATGTGTTACAAAATTAGCTTTCGATTAAATCTAAAAATAAGATTTATGTGTTACAAAATTAACTTACTTTCCATGACTTGGTCTACGATGCTTAAACTTATGTTTTATAAGCAACCAGCAAACAACCGAGAAATAACCACCTTGGTCAAGTAAACACTAAATCGTCCCACATAGCTAATTCGAGTATTATAACTCCTAATAGGTAGGTCCACTGCTCTCGGCCCGCTTACGCTTGATTTTGGGGGTATATTTTGTGCGTGAGTTAAACGAATTAAAGTTGAGTTAACCTTTTTTTTCTTTTACTAAAATACTTTCATGTTTAAAATTACAATAAAATTACAATTCACTTACATATATTGAGATTTTTAATAAAAATTTTGATGATCAAAAGGTATATACTGGGTTAAGAAAACCTATAGCTTAGATTAATTTTTTATATTTAATATATTTTTTATATTTAAAAATACAATTTCATTAATAAACGTGGAACTCCTCGAAAATGAGTTGTCACCGCTCAGAATAATCGAATTCCTTGTGTAAAGGAAACGACGAGGCCAACTCTTCTCCACAAACGAACTTTTAATCACAAAATTCGGAATGATGTGGTGTCCGTTGACTTTACATAAAACCGTGTCGGATTGAAATGGGTTTCCTCCAATACATTTCAGAAAAACATTCTCATCAACAACTCCACTCCACTCCACTCCCTTGAGGTTCCATTGAGGTTAAAAGCTATGTCACATGGTTCGAGTTTGAATTCGAGTTCGACAACGATTAAGTTCGATTCGAATTCGAATTTTCCTATCAGGTTCGAATGAGGTTCGACATTAGGTTCGACTATACATATTTTTCAATATATATATATATTATATATATGACCTCGGTCTAATGGAGCAGGAATAACTTTGTATAATGGACGTTGCAAAGATTGAAGGATTAGACATTCTCGGCATATTTGTTTTAGCATACAAATCTACCTAGACATATCACAATTGCACAGCTAGTGATCTCGACATACCTGTGAGGATCTCAGCTTAATGGAGAAGCAAATATCTAGGACAAAGGCACAGTGTCAATGGATCTCGCATAGTAGTCTTGGCATCAAGGCCTCGGTGATACTCCTATAGAAGTCTAGACTCTAGACAAAGAACAGCAGTGATAGAACCTCTCTCTCGGCCTAATAAGATTGATGTTAGACGTTGTCTCAATCACATATATATATACTACAATTGTGGCACAGTAACAAAGCCGCAGAAATGATCATTCTCCGATGATACAATCCCTGCATAACAAAGAGCCACAGTAACCATTACAGTCTTGGAATAAATGAGACAGTAAGGACCTCATTATAGTGAGGAATAGTATCTCATCTCGGTGGATCTATTTCTTAACAGTCAATATATATATATATATATGTGTGTGTGTGTGTGTGTGTGTAATGGAAAGATCTTCGGATCCCTCACTATCTTTACATGATCTCACTGTCTCGGTGTAAGAAAGATCACAATGATCCTGCAGTCATGGAATACACTCTCGCATAATCACAGTCAACATGATGGTCTAGAGTACAGTGATGAAGGTAGGATAAACAACTATCATGGCTATCATAATGAAGTTCTCAGTTCATCATTAAAAAAATTGAACCTTAAAACATTCGTTAAAATTCACCTTTAGGTTCGTTGAGGTTCATTCAGGTTCGAGTTCGTTCAGGTTCGACTTGAGGTTCGAATTTCAGGTTCGACGACCCTGAACAAATTTCAATTTTTTTTTTTTGGTTCGCCGAATTTCGAACCTGAACCTTCAGGTTCGCCGAACCCTGTGACATAGGTTAAAAGTGGTTGAAATTTTGGTAAAAAATAATTTTTTTAAAGATAGTGTTTGCATCGCGTTTTTGATGGAAATAAATTGAGCACCATAAAAAAACGACTAAAACACTTAAAATTTTAAAGTTTAACAAGTATATTTTAGATTTACAAAAATAAAGAATTTTCTCTAAATATAATTAGATTGTAACATCACACACACAAAGCTTTATTTTTCATATTAATTATTGTGTCTGCCTGAATGTCTATGCCCTCAGACACATGGACGACAGGAGGGAATTAGAATTTTATTGATCATTTGTGTTGAAAAAGCTGAAGGAGAAAAAAGTAAAAGTTTTAATTTTTTTGCCAAGCATGTATTGACAGATGAAGGCCAGGATGGAAGAGAATTCACCGCTCGTTTGTTTTGACCAAGTTTGTTGGAGAAAAACTAGAAATCCTAATTTTTTTTGCAAGGTCTCGTGTATAGACATATTTGATTGTTTTTTTTTTTATGTGAGTACGATATTTGGAAAACAAACATAGTGACCAAATTCATCTGTATTGCTTAACAAATTCGTTTCACCCCGCTGAATTTTCAATTAGACAGTGAAGAAGCTTCTTGTCGGTGGCGGTGGCACTGGCCGTGGCAGTGGTGATAGTTTTTTCAAGAAGCTAATTAAAGTTTTGAGAAGCTCCCCCTTAATTCCAGCCATATGAAAAACACAAAATACACTATAGCACAATACATAAGACACAAACATACTCCTAATTGACATGCCTACTAGTCTAAGTCTCAGTTAGACTTACAACATAGTTTGGATTTTCTACAACACATAATGTACTCCTACAAAACTCAAATTTGGCCTTCCCAAGAGGCTTAGTGAATATGTCAGCTACATTCTCATTTGTATTACAATATATTAAGTCAATTTCCTTTGATTGGACCTTTTCTCTTACAAAATGACATTGTGTGTCTATATGCTTTGACCTTGGATGACATACATGATTCTTCACCAATTTGATGGTGCTTTGATTATCACATCTGATCACTATAGGTTCTTGGTGACCTTCGCCAACATCTTCAAGTATCCTTTTGAGCCATATAGGTTCACAGGTGGCACTACATAATGCTTTATACTCTGCTTTAGTTGATGACAAGGAAATTGTTGGTTGTTTCTTACTGTTCCATGATATAGTTCCTGATCCTATATTGAACATGTATTCAGTGGTGGATTTCCGTCCCCGTGAGAATCAGAATGACATGTTAATTCAACATTACAATCATTAGTATATTCAATACCAAAATTGATAGTTCCAAATATCAAAGGACCCTTTTTGCAGCGATCCAATGGCTTTCATGAGGCTTAGCCATGAATTGACTAAGTATGCTTATTGCATAAGCAATGTATGTGTTGAAAATAATACTGAGAGGGGGGGTGAATCAGTATTATTTAGTCCTTTTAACAATTCTTCCTTATTTATACTTTGAATTATTTTTTGCATATCAGTACCATAAAACAATGAACATGAACAAGAAAAACAGACAGTCACATCAAAGAACACCAGATATAAGGTGGAAACCCAATGTGGGTGAAAACCACCTGCTGCAATATGTCTCTATCTTCTTTCAAATTAGAAACTCCTTTTACAATGGTCTTGTACTGGTGCAGTCCTTTACCAGTACGCAGGCTGCAACCTGCAGAGAGCTACAACTCTCTCTCGTTTTCAGTCTCTCCTGAAAGGGAGCTACAACCCCCTACTTCTTTTCAAGGACCACTTTTCATAAATTTTCAAACTGGATCCATAAACATCAAATGATCATC
>APFE030338525.1:48494-82833 GCA_000404065.3 Pinus taeda
TGACAGAGTGCAACTGCAGTGGAGAAACATTCGCGATCTTGAAGCTTTAAGCCCATAGATTATGGTATTTATTTATTTTTTTTATAACTTTTTCGTCCCTTTAGGATGACTCTATTAAGTGTATTATTCAATTTTGATATTGAATTTTCATTTTATATTTAAAAATATTTAATATTTAGTTTTATATGGATAGATGTATCTATTTTGAGCAATATTTTTGGTTTCTTAATTTAATTATTTAATAAATTTATTTTTTCTCTCCATAGAAGTATTTAGAATTTTGTATTGAATAATAAATGACGAAATCTCAAGTTAAAGTTGTGTGTTCATTTTAAAGGTTAGTTTATGCACTTTATTTTTTTAATTAAATTTATTAATTTAAAATAAAAGGTCTTATAAATATATGTCATAGGAACATTGTTAGGGTAGTTCAACTAAACTTGACTCCATTGGTGGTTTTGGAGCTCTAGAGTTATGATATCCAATGGTATTGACCCATATTATCATGTGGAATATAACCTATTTAAAGATGGAAGACTCCAAGTAAATTTTTTCTTCTGGGCAATTGGGATCCCAAGCAAAGGTGGCTTTAGGCACCACCACTTCTCTTAGTTTCTTGATCCTAACAACTAGTAATCAAAGTTGTGGTCAAAGTTGTGTGTTGATCAAAGCATGGTTATGAATGGCCAGAGTTCTTCAAGAAATATGGAAAAGAAATGAAGAACAAAATTTCCCATGTCAGTAGGGAAACCAAGATATGCAAAGACAACATAGAAACACGATGCCAAAGCTTGACTAGAGGAGGAGACAAGGTTCATGATCCAAAGGAGAACATTATGGCAGATGCAAGTCACGCATCATTGTGGCCACATGAAGGAGCATATACTGGGACTTCCAATGATGGCTTGAAGGTCATGGATGTGGTCACAGTCAAACCCTTAGAAGATTGTTATTAGGAGGCATGGTTGTGTTTACAAACAAGAAAATGAGAACCCAAGAATGCAACAAATCCAAGAGGTCGTAGGTAATAGGTAGCATTGTGTATCAACACAATCAAGTTTGTGATAAGGGGGTTTGAAATAAGAAAAACAACAAGTTAAACAGGTAGTTTTCCTAATCTTGACAAAGCAAAGTCAAAGAAAAGTCCATCAAAGATGGTAAGTGGAATACATGTGGTGTAGTGGCACATTGAGTTATCGATTTATGAAATAGGCCACTTGGATAACTACTAGGGTGGCCAGTGTATTGGTATCCCATATTGAGGGGGAAATGTAAGAATGCGAAATGGTTCATGTGTCCTATATAGCTAGTGGATACAACAACTAGTTACCAAAGCACTCGATAGATGGTAATGTTTTGATATGAACTTCCATAGAGTGATTGAGACCAAGATAATATCCCAGAGTCAAGTTTAAGGGGGGATTGTTCGGGTAGTACATCTAAAATTGACTTACTGACAATTTTTTAGCTCTAGGTTTATGGAAACCCATGGTGTTTTCCCATGGTTTTCATTTGGAATATAGCCTATTTAAAGGCATAAATACAAAAAGACTCTAGGTAAATTTGTTTGTTTGAGCCACTGCGATAGTCACAACAACTTCTCTCACTTTATTGATCCTAATAGTTATTGTTTTTTGGGCATATGGTATTAGTAATCCATGGTATTGGCCCATCTAATTGTAGCTAATTCTATTTACATGTTAAGAATCTTCATGGTAAAGTGAGACTAAGTCTCCATGATTAAAAATATTGTTACTTATTATTCTAAATTTATATGTGTGTGTTTCTGTGTGCCTTTAATTGATATATTATTGTTTTATAATTAATAGTAATAAAAAGATTAAATACCATTATAGATTTTAATATTTTTTATAATTTTTTTTAATATTAAAATGTAAGTGTATCAATAAGTGTTTATTTTATTTTTATACTAATTATTTTTAATTATATATATGATTTATAATTAATCTAATAATAAGTTAAATATCATTATAATTTAATTGTATTATGGTTGTGAAAATGCATGTAGATATATTTGTTCTCAGCTCTTTGAATGAGCTCTACAACTAAGCCCAGACCTTCTACCTTTGAACCTTGATCTACGTTCTCCCTCTTAGTGCTACCTTGAATCCATCCCTTGAGAGAAAAACTTAACAGAATGTCGCCCCTAGGAGGAGGGCCCCATAGCCCCTCCATCCTCCCCTACAACTCTGACTCATCTGATGTTTCAAACTCTAGACAATCCTCGAACCTGCCACTCTCTACTAGGATTGATATATGTAATGCCAAAACAACTAATGATGCAAGATAATGCACGGATTGAGAAAATCTTGCGACCCATGCACAAAGAAACACCAACACTTGCATTGCAAAATCGTCACTAATTATATGAATCCATGTGCCTACGGAAATATTAAATTACAATATATAATTCATCCATCATGCCCTAATCTATAAATTCATTGGGATCTAGTCCACTGAAAAAATATATCTTACACTACATAGCACAGTGCTAGAAACCTAAGGTACACTATGACATCAAACTTGGTTCAAAAGGATTTTGTTAGTTTTTGTTAGTCCTGTTAGTCACTAGTGATCAAATGTTCTCTTTCAAAGTTTTTTTTAGGGTTTTTTATGTTTTAATAGGTCTTCAAATAAAAAATTTGGTCACTGTTTAGGCTAGGGCATTACTACTCCCTCCATTTCATGGTCCAATGCCATTTGGTTGTCTCATCACTCATTATGATAAGTCATTAATTAATGTATTCATCACCATCTTAGTATCATCTCATGGCCGGTTTCATACTCCATTAAATGTCATCAATAGATCAAGTCATCAAAATGGTCAAAAGAGTCATAACATCTGTTATGGTTAATCATTATGGGAGTAGTAATAGGGAAAAATGATGTTCAAGGAGATTTCAATTTGTTTCAATATCCCCATTCATATTTCATTTATCTCCCTCAACTTCCCTCATAAATCCCCTCATTCCCCTTAAAATTGTTTTTTTCCTTAGGAAAATCTTTAAATCCTGGCCAAAAACCTTTTTCTTTCCTTTGGAAACACTCATATTCCATATATTAATTTCCAAACTCTAGCCTTCTCCCAAAAATCCTTTGTATATTCCTTTAGCCGCATTTCCATTGTTATACATTGAAAGTTAGTAGAAATCCCTTTTAAATTCCTTAAACTCTAGCCAAAAGTCTATTTTTTTAACACTAGCCACACCCATTAAAATATATTGACATCCCTTTTAAAGCCCGCAACCCACAATTGGCGTATGTTACATGAAATGTAAAGCAATGATCCACACCCCTCCCTGATTGTGATTGTGGGATCCTGTAATCGACCTATCTCGCATAATTAAGTGTTGCATCTCGCATTAAGTCCTGCATCTCAGTTAATAGTCCCGCACTAAGTCTTGCATCCCGCAAAAATTCCCATCTCGCAATAAACCCCGCGCTGATAAACCTCACACTGATAAACCCCAACGGTAGGTCCTGGCTCCCGATTACAATAGATCCCAGCTCCCGGCTCCCGATTGCAATAGGTCCCGACCCGTGATGATCACACCCATCTTAAGTCTTTTCCCCCGCATGGTCCTTCCCCCGATTGTGGTAGTCCTAGCCCCCGGTGATCACACCAATCCAAAGTCCGTCCCCCATAAGGCCCTACTCCCAGTTGTGATTGCGATATGGTGAAAGCCCCCTTTCTGGACCTGTTGTGTTATGTAATTAGATTTTGAAATTTTTTGGGTCTAGGCCTATGGTAAAAACCCTAACCTGATGCAATATATATTATAATGGATTTAAAGGTTTATTCAAATCGTTTAATGGAAAATCACTAGGTAATAAGGAATTTTTTCCCTTTGTATTGTGATTGCGATATGACACAGGCTTGTC
Source organism: Pinus taeda (assembly GCA_000404065.3). Classification (NCBI taxonomy): domain Eukaryota; kingdom Viridiplantae; phylum Streptophyta; class Pinopsida; order Pinales; family Pinaceae; genus Pinus; species Pinus taeda. Next base: position 52,398 of record APFE030338525.1, read on the forward strand.
CCGAATGTGATTGTGATAGGGATGAATGGCAGAGGAAGAATCGGTCCCCTTGCCTCTCTTTTAATAGAAGAAACAATAGTAAAAGGGAGCCAACATTACACATTCATTACAATAGTTTTCAGAACCGAATTCACAAAAAATGGAACAACAACATAGTTCATCAACCAGTAGGACTAACAAAAGTGTTTATTCAAGGCCTCAGTTACACCAGAATTCCCAGAACAACACTATAGCTTAGCCCAAGTATATTTTTAGGAGCATCGAACTATTTTTATGAATTTTTGTAATAAATCTTGAAATCAATTTCAAAATATTTTTTTGTAAACCATTTTATAAATACTTTAGATTTTGAAGTATTAGTGGTTGGACATGAGAGAGTGAAAGGCTTTGATATTCTACTCATCATCTTTTACATGAAATCAAAGGCCATTGCAACTATTATCTAGTAATTCTTGTGGCATGAGTTTGTGATCATGTTTCTCTTCTCTTAAAGCTTATATGAATGATAACTTCATCTCCTTTCCACATCTATCCTCTTAAGTGATTTTACTAAGAGTTTTAAACATACTTCTTAAGATTAAGCTCCGTTTTGTTATGAATTTCATGTTTATATTATTTATCTTCTGATAAATGAATTCGTGCTTGCCATGCTTATTTTGAACCTTTGCTTTTCTACCCTACACTACATCGACAAAGCCCCAAAGAACCACAAAAACATACCTACCCTAATCCTTTATATGTCTTTCAACTGAAGCCTTGAGACCTAACCTAGTTCCTTGATTTTGACTCCTGATCTAGCAAAACCCTAAATTTCAAAACCCTAGAGCCGAACATATACAACCTAATATCTTTTTCCACTTCAGTCATATTTGGCTGTGAAGCTTTATAGAGAGAGCCCTCTTTGGTTTAGCTGAGCTAGTTGCTGCACCCTAGGTGGTCTGAGGTTACCTCCTCGTTACAGATCCATTTGGTCACATGAATCCCATCATCCAGATCAGTGTTTTAGGGCTCATCAAACCCTAATTTTAGTTGCTACATGCCCTAAAAAAGTCACCCTTTGAATGCCTCCTTCCCACACAGTTTCATGACTTGAAGACATCCAAAAATAGCCTCTAGAGGGACCAACGTAGGTAGGCCCTTGTAAGGGTGCGCTGCAGAGCAATTGAGTCCATGCCAGGGTGCTCTGCAGAGCACTTAGGCTTCCTTTCACCTGTGCTGGGCGATATTGAGTGAAATTCACATAGGGTTTGGGGAATATTCTTATCTTTTGTAGTCATCTAGAAGGTCCCTCACTTATCAACTCCTATGAGCTCGAAAATAGATGAGGAATGAGTTAAGGTGCATCCTATCCTCTCATCCCTTCCTCCATGGAACTAATTCTAAGTATGGAAGGCCATTCAATGCCACCATTTATGACAAAACCTCCTTCATCTTCCTATAAATTAAGCACTCATCTAAGTGATCAGGGGCTAGATTATGTTTAATTATAAGGAGATAATGTTGCTATGAGATTTGGCTATGAAGCAAGTATTGTAATGCTACAAGTTTTTCCTATTTTTGATGTGATGTGGATGGGATCCAAGATGGAGGAATGGCTTTGAATCAAACACCAATGGTTGTAATTAATTCTTCTATTCAATAAAGTGTTTGAACCTTTCTCCCATATGTTTGTATTATTTCATAACGCTTATATGTGTGAATTATATCTGATTCCTTTCACTTATATTCAATAGATTTATTTCTTTGATCGATTCTTTGTTTTCTGTTGTGTTTACAGGTACTTCTCAAGCGTATTAAGGACGAGAAGGAGTGACGGGATCGATAAAAAGGAGACAAGAGGAAAGCAAAACTACAAGTAGGTCTTCTCATCTTCTCATCCTATCTATTGCTTATAGGAAAAGACTAAAACACTTTAAACTGTTGTTCTAGATATAGCTACTTATCTTGGGAATTAGTATTTATTCGTATATACCAAATTCTCCAAAAAAAATTGGCGACCATACTAGGGAAGATCCTCTTTCCTAGTAGCTTATCCACCTCCTAGGACATCCTTGTAGACCTTACTTGTGTTCATAGATTGTAATTCGGCTCTTTGCATTGAAAAATTGGTCAAAATTGTGTCAAATTGCCTCTTGAAATGGCTCACTGTCACCAACGCAGGCTTGTGGGGGACACAGTGCACTGTAGAGCACCCCTGGCTTAGGGACAATGATCTGAAGTGCATTGTCTCCCATTCATGGTTGCGTTGATCCTCCTAGGGTTAGTTTCCCACCTTTGGAAAGTGTTTTTGCCAACTTTTATCTGTTTGTTTGTTTGCTGATTGATCAATGCATGTTATGTCTCAGAGAACAAGTTCTATCTCCTTGTCTAGCCCTACTTTGAGTTGATTGATTAATGTTTCTTTAATGTTTTATTTTTCATTATCGATCCATAGTCAATGTTAGAATATAATTGATTAATCTTTGTTCGAAAGAAAGTTTCGTATAATTCTTCTTTTCCTTCGAAATTGAACTGTCGTAAAGTATTTGTTCATATAAAAAGATTGATTGATTGTATGTGCATATTTCCTTTTGTTCATCACAACATTAAGGGAATCAAAAAGAAAAACTCGCATTGTTCATATTGTAGTTTATGAATGCTTGAAAGGAATAGGTAGGGAAATTGCATTAGATGTGCTCTTTTCTCTTTGTCAAAGATCTGAATGCTCTATCCCTACTAGCTAAGGTTTTCATTGCTTAATTGAATGAAAAGAATGCTTATCATGTTAGTTGCATTTTAGGAATTGCAAACATACATCACGTGGTGAACCTTGAAAGGAAAATTCTAAAGAAGATCATTTTTTATTATTATCTAAATTTACCTAATGGAGCATTGTCACCTAACGAAAAACATTAGTGGTTCTAGGCTAGAGATGTGTTCCGGCATCATAAAACAAAGTAGATGTCACTAACTTGTCTGTAATACATCCCTAGTGTGATACCTCATTCCATGTACGTGAGTTTATCATGCTCATCCATGTACCTTCGGGTATATAGGGCGGTGTTACAGTACATAAAGTATATGGGAATGCTCTGACTGTGCGGTTTTGCACTAGACAACGCTTATATGGATTGGGCCTCCACGTACTTTCAAGTATATATGGGAGGACAAAAATAGGTTGCTATCCATCATTAGGTAACTGAGTCGGCCGCCTTGTACATTGTGATACACCAAACACAACATTCAGGGAGATTTCCTACCTGTACTTCTTGGTTCGCCAGGACGTATTCTGTAGTTCTCAGTTGCTTGGTAAACCTTTTGCCTAGATTATCCCTCTTTTGTTTTGTTATGTTACTTTGATTAAAATAAAATTAATTGACCGTGGATAACATCCTCCATGCTCACTCCTTAGTTTATCTTAGGTTGAAACATATGGAGACAAATCCGGAGTCCACTGATCAAGGAATTCCTTTTGATGGGAATCCTAGTCCTTTTCCTCCTTTCGGAAATATTGGTGCTCCTTATATGGCTACATTGTCCCTTTTGGGATTTACTATTGGCTTGCCAGTATGGTTGTTTTCAACCTCCTTGGTTAAAAATGTCGTGATTTATCCGCAATCGAGTACACCTCCAACTGGACAAAATCAACCTCCAGTTGATCCTAAAGTTAACCCTCTGCCTTCTTCCTCGACTGTTTCTTCCTCCCCTTCTTCCTCTTTGCCTGGTGAAAGTATTGGTACCAGTAACCAGGTGGCTAAGAAGAAGAAGAAAGGGAAGAAGAAGAAGAAGCAAATTCAACAAAGGGGAAACCAAGAAACCATTGCTTTGAATGCAACATTTGATGAGAAATCATCTGTCAGCCCTCACAAAGTTTGATATCCATGCAAACTTTGTGTGGGAGATCATATTCTTCGAAATTGTCCTGATATACTTCAGATCTTAGAAGAATTGTCTTCTCGTTCACATCATCACATGTCATCAAGTTTTGGAGATCATGCTGGTGACACACCATCAACTAGTGGTAGTAAAGTTCATGGAAAGAAGGGTAAATTTAAGTTTCCTTGTAGGTTATGTGAAGGGAATCACCCCATTCACCTTTGTCTTTATCTGGATGAAGCCAAAAAAGTGTTGGATAATCATCCTAATTCACCGTAGTGACTTCCATTTGGTTATAGGAGATTCTCCCTTAATCCTTAATTATTTGATGAATTGACTGACCAAAATCAACCATCGGTCAAACCCACTCTCTCTGAAAGTGAATCCTATGAGTCTATACCTGACCCAAATCAACAGGTCGAGGTAACAGTTGACCTGATTTCACCTTCAATTAATCATACCTTTCCCGAAGAGAGTGAATACGATATCACTCAAATTCTTTTCTTTTCTTCAGATTCAAGTGAGCTTAGAGGCAACCCTCCTATTCCATCAAGACATGAGGAAAATCCTTCCTTTCTAATAACACAAGGGGATAATTCTCCCCTTCTTATGATACCCCCTCCAAGTAGTCTGGTCACTTCCTTTGATTGGAATTGACTGGAAGGATTCTGTCTTCCTTCTTATGTGCCTTTCCAGATCATAGTACAAGTTCATAATATGATTGTATTTGGAACTATTATAGATGAAGGTGCATATGTGAGTATCCTTTCTTCCACTGCTTGGCAAGTGCTCGAATCGCTGTTATTTGTGCCAGTTACACAGGATTTGTTGGCTTTTAACAGAGGAACCAATCAACCATTAGGGATCCTTCCTCAGTTGCCTATTAATTTGGGAGGAAAAATTGTTTATCTGAATGTGATGGTAGTCCCAAGCCCTTTAGATTACAATTTACTTCTTGGGCGTGACTATGTTTATGACATGGGAGCTATTGTTTCAACACTCTTTCAAGTGATTTGTTTCTCGCGTGAAGGCTGAATTGTCGCAATTGACCAGCTTTCATTTCTTGGTCCAAATACGGTTTCTAGTCAACCATCTTCCCTAAATGGTCCTTTTGTACCAATGGTATCATCCCCACCACAAGTTAATTATGTGGAAACCCGTTCCATACTTACATCAACTGATGATCAATTCAGTGATGTTGTACATCATGTAGGGGCATTGGAGCCAGATCTCTTGTTCATGACCTATTATGAGTTGTGATTGAAGGCCCATGAGGATAGTTCCTTGTCTTGTGTGAACCTCATTAAAAAATGAAACAGGTCATATGAGGACAGTTCCTTGTCTTGTGTCAACCTCGTTAAAAAATGAAACAAGGAATATGAGCATAGTTCATTGTCTTGTGTCAAGCTCATTAAAAAATGAAACAAGGAAGATGAGGATAGTTCTTTTACTATGTCAACCTCAAAAATGAAACAGGCCCATGAGGATAGTTCTTTTACTATGTCAATCTCATTGAAAAATGAAACAGCTCCTATGAGGAAAGTTTCTTGTCTTGTGTCAACCTTGTTAAAAAAATGAAACCAAGGATATGAGGAAAGTTTCTTGTCTTGTGTCAACCTCGTTAAAAAATGACACCAAGGATATGAGGATAGTTCTTGGTCTTGTGTCAACCTCGTTAAAAATTGAAACCAAGGAATTTGAGCATAGTTCCTTGTCTTGTGTCAAGCTCGTTTAAGAATGAAACAAGGAATATGATCATAGTTCCATCTCTTGTGTCAAGCTCGTTGAAAAATGAAACAAGGAATCTGAGTAGAGTTCCTTGTCTTGTTTAAAGCTCATTAAAAAATGAAACAAGTTCCCCTCGAGAAAAGTTCCAATTTGAGTCTTTGATTAGATCTCTTAAAATCCCAGTAGATACTTTCACTTGATCTCATAAAAGAACCTTCATTCCATCTACCTGATAGCCATGAGTAGTCTACTTAGGTGAATGTAATGAAGCTTGGGAGGCATGCAACTACTCGTAAAGTTAAGTTTCCCAATAGGATATGTGAAGGGAATCACCCCATTCACCTTTGTCCCTATCTGGACGAAGCCAAAAAGGTGTCGGATAACCATCCTGCTTCACTGCAGTGACTTCCATATGGTTATAGGAGACTCCCCCTTTCATCATTTTGGGGGCATGTAAACGAATCTCAAGCATAGTTCTTTGTTTTAAGCTTGTGTAAAAATGAAACTGAATCCAAGCATAGTTTTTTGTTTCAAGCTTGTTTAAACATGAAAATGAATTCAAGCATAGTTTCCCATGGTTCAAGCTTGTGTAAAAATGAACCCATCTCCATTTTAACCCTCGTGATTTCCATTCTATCAGTTTCTTTCATCAAATGAGCCTTGGTTGTTTTGATCCCATCGCCACCATCCCTTTGGCCAATCATACGCTTTCACTTGCTTGTTTTATGTTTTTTGAGGCACAGTTGCAATGAGTGGTCTTATTAGCCACCCTCTTCACATAAATGAACATGTTTTGAGAAGTTCCTAATGTCACTGGAACCAGTTTCTATCCTAGACTCTAGTCATTCCTCAAATTGGAGTCCTCTTTAAGCTCTTTTCAGACTCCCTAAACAAGAAAATATTTTCGAGCGCGTGTCCTTTCCAGATCGTTAACAGATTGGAAACGACATCTCTCTTGTATTATTTTACGCTTTTTCGGACTTGAGAGATTAATTTACGAAAAAGAACTTGTAGAGTTTTCTTTTTGTTCCTTTTCAAACTCTCTAAACATGAAAAGGACCGAGTATTCTTTGTCATTAAACTAGTTAAACCATCAAATAGCCATAAACTTGTCCATCTAGACAAGACCAAGCTTCACCTTCGCTAGACTCACTAAAACATCAAATAGCGATGGATTCACCTGAAGGGTGGAATTATACAACAAGAATATGTTATCCTCCTCAAGATTGATAAAAGTAAAGAGGTATTGGTAAGCAATGATTGGGGAAAATGGGAAAAAGGGGAAAACCACTTTGTGGTAGCAGGTTGCTCTTGAACATGACACTTTCACTCCATCACCTTGACTGTTTGGGTTGGGTTATTAGCTTGATGGTTATCATACTGTTGGTCTATCATACCATCCATCACTTTGTTTTGGGTCAATGCTACCAATTCATTTCAGTGTCTTCGACATGTTCAAGAGAAGTCATTCAGTCAAAATTCTTCCTTTGCAATACCATAAACCTTCATTTTCATGAACGCCATTCCTGAAACTTGTGTCATCAGTCAAATTCCATCTCCAAAATAAAATCACTCGTTTTGTGTCATTGATGTGGGATACATCAAGGCCCTCCTGCAACGAGTTGCTTCTTGTTGACATCAGCACATTATCCAAGAAGATGACTTAGAAACACCCTTCCAGTACCTTAAAGCTTGCATGCATCAATGGCACGTTTCTCACTTTCGGTGATAGGTTAACATCAATGGCCTTCGATCAAAAGACTTTGCATGGTGTTCGACATCAAATCATCCATTCACACTATGTAGAATGTACTACAGTACCTCCAGGATCATTATCATTATTGGTGAAATTAACAACTTACATCATTGGTTGGTAATCAAATGGTGTCTTCCCATGTGCGACTTCAGATCATATATTCACATGGTTAGACTTGTACTTGCGAGAATGATTGAACGAGATAGAAGACCTTGGATTTAGTTTCATCCATCCAGGCTGCGATTTCAAGAGTACTAAATCATATGTACAATGGCTTTACATTGATGGTCATTCCGATCATGGGTCTATATCTGTAGATGATTGTCTATGTACATGTAATGAAAGTTTATAAGCTGAGCATGGGTATGCCTTCCCTCAACAATTCATGTAAAATAAAATATCATGATATATGTATTGTAATTGATGCAGGTCACCTTCCACTTCGATACCTCCTCATCACATTGTAAAGAATTTCATTCGACATTGGCATTTTTCCGACTTCATGATTTAGGGGGTAGATGTTATAGATTCATTTGGGCACATCAATCCCATCATCCAGATCAGTGTTTTAGGGCTCATCAAACCCTAATTTCAGTTTCTACATGCCCTAAACAAGTCACCCCTTTGAATGCCTCCCTCCCAAACAGTTTCATGACTTGAAGACATCTAGAAATAGCCTCTAGAGGAACCAACGTAGGTAGGCCCTTGTAAGGGTGCGCTGTAGAGCAGTTGAGTCCATGCCAGGGTGCTCTGTAGATCATTTAGGCTTCCTTTCACCTACATTGGGTGAGATTGAGTGAAATTAACATAGGGTTTGGGGAATATTCTTATATTTTGGAGTCATCTAGAAGGTTCCCTTACTTATCAACTCCTATAATCTCGAAAATAGATGAGGAATGAGTTAAGGTGCATCCTATCCTCTCATCCCTTCCTCCATGGAACTAATTATAAGTATGGAAGGCCATTCAATGCAACCATTTATGACAAAACCTTCTTCATCTTCCTATAAATTGACCACTCATCTAAGTGATTAGGGGATGGATTATGCTGAATTGTAAGGAGATAATGTTGCTATGAGATTTGGCTTTGAAGCAAGTATTGTAATGCTACAAGTTTGTCATGCTTTTGATGTGATGTGGATGGGATCCAAGCTGGAGGAATGGCTTTGAATCAGAAACCAATGGTTATAATTCCTTTTTCTATTCAATAAAGTGTTTGAACCCTTCTCCCATATGTTTGTATTGTTTCATAATGCTTATATGTGTGAATTGTATCTGATTCCTTTCACTTATATTCAATATATCATTTGCTTTGATCACTTCTTTATTTTCTCTTATGTTTACAGGTACTTCTCAAGTGTATTAAGTAAGGGAAAGAGTAACGGGTTGATACAAAGGAGACAAGAGGAAAGCAGAACTATAAGTACATCTTCTCATCTTATCTATTGCTTATAGGAAAAGACTAAAACACTTTAAACTATTGTTCTAGATATAGATACTTATTTAGGGAATTAGTATTTATCCGTAGATACCAAATTCTCCAAAAAACTCCTTCGATCTCCTTTCTTAGCCTTGGGATATTGTGGAGGATAACATTTTGGCATCTTTATCGGGGAATGAATAGTTTCATATTCCCCGGGAAAGATCATCAAAGTTAAGATTTGATTTGTTGATGGTGGACAATGATGAGCCACATAAGAAGGTTGAATCATTCACCTGGAAACTCCATGTTTCAACTACCCATAGCTTCAAAGTTTTCATGGTGATGCCATGGTCAAAGAATCCTGTTTGCAGAACACTCATAGCGACTCCACTAAACTGCTGATTTGGTTGCTTGTTAAACATGATGACAAGGTATGTGGTAGGACCTATTTTAATTGAAAGTTTCAAATAATACTGGGATAATACTGGGATAATTTTGATGATGATGAAATTGATGGGTCTTTCTAAATTTTTTTGCTATTTATTTAAAGTCATGCAAATATAGATCTGAAGACAAAATTCACTTTTCTGAGGATTTTGACAACAAAATTTAGAAATACATTCAAGTGTTAAATGTTCGAATTCATTCCTACAGTTTCCAAGGTTCGAAACAGTTCTTTGAAAACTTTCCTTTGCCAAAACAAGAGACATTATACTTCCCTTTGATTTTTAGATTTATCAATGTTCTGATTTTGAGCAAAAAAATAACACCGTGCAATTGAAATCATGGTTTAACATTGAAGATACAACTGGAAAACTCAACCATGTTAAACTAGTCATTGAATACCTAGAGGATCAACCAATAGATCATGTTTTTATTGATCTCATAACTGACTACATGGAGGGCCTTTTGAGCTTGAGTTTTCAACCATGTTTTCACTATGAAAAACATATCCATTAGCAATTTCCATTTCACATTACAACTTTCATTTTTTGGACCCATAGTCAAGATGTCCTTTTGATTTTTCTAATAAGCAATGTGTTGGGTAGTGGAGGTCCCGTGTAATAGTTTTGGGGCAGAAAGCCCAGAAAGTAGGATTAAATTATTGTAAAAACTCCAAAGTATGCGGAGCACGAAGTATAATAGGATTGAGTCAAAGGGTAGTCCACCCGAAAATAATGTAAAGAAATTTAAATAGAGTCGGCTTGCACAGGGATTGCAGGTGAAGGAAGGGTATAAATAGAGCGCGACTCTATGAGGGAAAGGCAGTTCGGTTTTGGAAAAATATGAATTGTAATGGGTTTTTGAAGAATATTGTCTAAAGCATCTGTAAGTCTGAGTTGAGGGTCAGGGTAGTAGGTAGAGTCTCTGCAGCTGTGTGCGCAGAGGCTTGGAAAGTCCGCAGCTGTGTGCACAGACCCCTGCAGCTGAGTGCGCAGGGCAGATCTGGATGTATTAATGATAAAATGGAAATGAAGATAAGTTTCTTCTGAAATTTTGTGTTTCTTCTGAGCTGTCATAACATCTATTTAATTTAATCTGTTTATGGTATGAATGAATGTAAATCTGGGTTGAGTTTAATGTGCAAAGCAGTTGTGTTGGTTAAATGTTTGCTTAAAGACCTTAGTAATTGGTAACCACATCATCTAATAGAATAACGCACTAAAAAGAAAGACAAAACCAAGCTAGATCTGTGTGAATACCGAGTAGCACGGAGCTATAAACTAGTGCACGAAACCTCCAGACCACACCAAGATATCCCTAGGGTGCAGAAACCTGGTTCCAGCACCCCCCTTGGTACCTTGGTTGAGACCTCAGTCCGTGCTCTGCGTGTTGTTTCTGAAAGGTCCGGTAGCTATGGGATTTGTTTGGCTAAATAACTCTTCCGAACCTGGGTCAGGCCCAAATAAGCCAACAAATGGTTTCATTGCCGGGACCGGAATCTGCATAAGGGGTGTCTAGTGTGAAACACGGGGACTCTATAGAGAAGAATGTTGAAAAATCAAAAGGATCAGGGACAGTAGTAGAGCAAGGGTAACTATGGCGAACACGATTTAGTTACCAGTGTTCAAAGGAGCAGGAGGCGAAGATCCGAAACAATTTTGGTTCGTGCTAACATCAGTATGGAACGCACAACAAGTTGTGGATGATAATATCAAGAAAGCCATCTTAGTCAGCACACTGTAGGATCTTGCGCTAACATGGTACATGAAGTATCCAAGCATCAACCCAACAACGGGGATAGCAGACATCAATACTCAATTAACAAAGGAGTTTAGCCGGCCAAATTCAGAAGTGCAGTCGGTTGTAGGATTCAAAGAGATCATAATGATGCCTGGTGAGACCCCATGGGACTTGGATCAGAGGTTGAAAAGGCCAACATGACCCTGATGGATGCACAACACCGCGCTTGGTTCATCGCATCATTAATGCCATATTTGAAGACGACTTTGTCACAACAAAAAATATCAACCCAAGCGAAAGCGCTGCAGGCAATAGTGTGGCTGCATGAAACCCCGGTACAAGACCCAGGGTTGGGAGTTCAGCAAATCCAATCGCAGGTCCAAAACTTGTGTTTGGAAATACAGAAGTTAAAACAGGAACAGACACCGAATTAAAAAGTCTGGGAGGAGGTATGGTGTATAAAGTGTAGGAGCTAGGGACACGATAAAGATCACTGTCTGGTCTCAGTGAATTTTGTGGTCAGGGGGGGACCGTCACCATTGCGACCAGAGGCACAGGCAGGGCCAAGTGCGATCGCCCCATTCTGGTGCACAATCTGTCAGGTAGGAGGAAAGCACAACACTGATAACTCTCATCTATTGCCAAAATACAACCAGACCCCCCAACAGCTCTTTTGCAATTTTTGTAGATCGGTGGGTCACAAAGAAAGAGATTGCCGTAGCTATCGAATGTTGATGGACCAGGCACTTACCTACAGGATGTAGACTGAGGTGCGAGGTTAGGATCTAGCCATGGAAATGGCACACGATGGGTTCCCAGGACAGGGTCGAGGACGGGACGGAATGGGATTAGGAAGGGGTCGCGGGCAACTAATCTGTTACAACTATGGAGGACCAGGACATTACACGCAGGATTGTACCAATCCAACTTGAATATCATGTCATTATTGTGAGCAATTCAATCATGAGTTTCTAGACTGCCCCATGCTGATAGCACAAATTCGCAAAAAGAAGGCAACGCATCCTAGAACAACGCAAAACGTGCAGATGATGAGATCCGAACCATGCGACGATGAATCCACGATAAACATGGTAGTGCGGAGCGACGCAGCCACAAGAACGGTCAATGGGGAGAACAAGATGTAAACTAGGAAAAGCTTCACGGGCGTCTCTACCCAAGGTAGTAGGGATCGACCTGAGCTAGCTAGGGATCCCTCGATGTTGACTACCTTCTTAGAGACATGCATAAAACTGCTTCGTGACAATAGGGCAGTTAAAGGGTTACAGGAAGTGATAAATAGATACGTAGGATGGGGTGAACCTCGCGCAGTCCAGCAGTTAGGAAGACACGCATCGTGGAAGGGTCAAGAGATACGGTTAACAACGCAGAGTGGAGACTACGAGATGGATCGGGTTATTCTGGACCTGGGTTCATATGCAAACGTATTGCCTAAAAAAAACTGGGAGTGTATGTGCAAGCCCGCATTGCAATGGTCCCCGATTCAATTGCGGATGGCCAATCAATAGAAGATCTTGCCAATGGGAAGACTACAAGGAATTACAATAGATGTTGATGGCGCAAGTACTAGGACAGGTTTCGAAGTTATTGAAATCATGGACGAAAGTAGCCCATAACCTGCACTGTTAGGGATAGACTGGGACACTAACATGAATGGGGTTATTGACCTCAAATAGAGGAATATGGTATTTGAGAAGAAGTCGCTCCATGTAGTCGTTCTGTTAGATCCAACAAACGGACTGCGCTACATAGAACCTGTGCGCAGCGAAGAAAAGGACGACGCATTGGATTGTATCTATAAAATTGCTACAACTAGGCTAAAGGAGGAGTAGAGACTTTCGCGAGGCTACGCTGGCTCATGCACCAACAATTTAGAAGAGGAGGACGAGCGATGGTGAAACAGGGTGAAAGAGGTACCCACGTTACACTGTAATATGATGACGAAATTACTGTATTGCGTTAAAGCTCAAAACCGTGAGCTGTTGATGTATGATGGGTTGATAGTAGTGGATGAATTCCTGGTTAAATTCAAAAGCGCGGTACCAGAAGACCAATGGTTCGATGCGCTAAAATGGACATTGCACGCGACACAGATGTGATGATGAGAGACCCATGAAGGGATCTTCGAAAATTGGTGAAGTTGCAGGCGCATGATGCAGATAAGATTTGGGAAGCCAGAGCTACGAATAACAGAGAAATACGATGGGTGAGATGATTCGCGCCTGCATCTGACTAGATGGATCAAACCTTATGGTGTAGAGCCTCAACCAGAATGGGTGCACTTATTTTATCATATCCTAGATGTCATTCCAAGGAATTGGTATACAGAAACAGAGCTCCGACATGGCACCAGAGAGTGGGATATCCTACGCGAAGGGTTTCTGTTGAAATTTCTCTTTGAAGACCAATGGCTGGATACCGTGGAAAATGTATTACAGTTAGTAAAAACTGCCATATTCAAAACACCACTGGAACCAGAAGAAGACATGCCGTTAGACTAGTTGCGACAGTGGAGCTAGGCCTTAGCATGTTACAATGTACAAGTAGAAGATGATGAGGATGACCTGCGTAACATTAATATACTAGAATCTATAGGGAGTTGTGACGTGCGCGGCCCCGAGATAGAAGACCAAGACATCACGGTGCCATTGAAAACAAACCAAGTAAATATCAGAACAGAGGAAGAGCTGAAGTATGCTATGCTTGGGGACTATTGGGATGATGCCATGGTGGAAAAGGTCGTCAAGTTGTTATGAGAATACCGTGATTTATTCCCTACAAAAATTACAGAGCTGAAAGGGACTCTAGGAGACTTAGGAATGATGAAGATAACTTTGAAGCCAGATGCAAAGCCAGTGAAATAGCAACCCTACCAATTGAATCCAAAATACAAAGCAAAAGTCTACGAAGAATTAGACAAGATGTTGGCAATAGGAATTATTGAACCAGTCAAGGAGTTTAATTGGGTAAGCCCTATGGTCATGCAGGAGAAGAAACAGAAGGGTGAGGTCTGCATCTGTGTCGATTTGTGGAAGCTCAATGATGCATGTGTTAATGATCTATTTCTAACACCCTTTACAGATGAGGTACCAGAAAATGTGAGCGGGCAAGAAGACAGACGGATTCTCCTGGTATCATCAGATCAAGATCACGCCAGAGGATCACCCGATTGTGTTCGCAAGTTGCAGGTTGTCCAAAGCAGAAAATAATTACTCTACTACTGAGTGGGAGGGATTGGCGATGGTATACGTGCTCCAAAAGTTCCAAAACTATCTTCTTGGAGGACATTTTAAGATGTATATTGATCACCATGCGCTCAAATACCTAGTGAATAAGCCTGTGTTGGGGGGGGGGCACATCTGTCGATGGTTATTGTTGTTCCAAGAATACGACTTTGAGGTTATTGTAAAACCGGGATGTTTGAATGCAAGTCTGGATCACCTGTCCTGAATTGAGACTGGTGAAGAATCAACAAACCTAGAGGAGGGACTCCCGGACGCTCAGTTATATCCCGTGTGCGTTGCAGATGGCCACTTTGAAGATATTATCCACTTTTTAACTACGAGCATTGTGCTGTAGGGGTATTCTGTCCAACAAAAGAAAGAATTAGTGATACGCACAACAGATTTTACCATAATTGTAGGTCACCTCTACAAGATGGGAAACGACGAAATATTGCGTAGATATGTAGAAAAATTTGAGAATGGACAGATCCTAGCTGAAGCACGTGGAGGGGTTGCTGGCATTATGTAGGCTGTGCCACCTCCCAAAAGATTCTTCACACCGGATTATGGTGGCCCACTCTACATCAAGAATCAAAAGCATTTGGTTAGGCCTATGATGTATGTCAATGGATGGGCAAACCATCGCGGAGGGATGAAATGCCCCTTCAACCACAGATGATGCTATAGCCATTTGAGAAATGGGCGATTGACTTTTTTGGGCCTATTGAACCACGCGGAAATATGGGCATGTGCTATATCATCACTGTGACTGAATATTTGGCCTGAAGGGCCGAGGCGCAGCCAGTTAAGGATTGCACGCCTCCGACAGCAACAAAATTCTTGTTCGAGAACGTACTGACTAGGTTTGGCTGCCCCAAAATTCTCATGAGTGATAGGGGAAAACATTTTCTGAATGAAACAATCAGCGCACCCACTGAGGAATTCCAGATATATCACCAACAGAGTATGCCCTACCATTCGCAGGCAAATGGGACCGTTGAAGCCTTCAACAAAATTTTGGAGACCACGTTGACTAAGGTCTGTAATGCGGGATGAAATGACTAGGACTTGTGCATCCCTGCTGTGTTATGGGCATATCGAACTACGTGCAAGAAGTTGACAGGATAGACACCATTTTTATTAGTCTATGATAAGGAGGCTGTTATGCTTATGGAATATATTGTGCCTAGTATGTAGATCGTGGCAATCACAGGTATGGCAGATCGTGGGGCATTGGAGGAAAGGCTCACACAACTAGAAGAATTGGAGGAGGAACGCTTTATGGCTGGATTCCATCAGTAGGTACAGAAACAACATGAGAAAGCATGGCATGATCACCATATCAAGGTATGCACCGTCAAAGAAAATGATCTAGTCTTTCTTTATGACAGTAAGTTCGAAAAATTCCCATGTAAACTCTGCATGCATTGGCTGGGACCTTATGTCGTCAAACAAGTTACCAATGGGGGTGCGGTTCAGTTGGCTAAACTTAATGGAGATCCCTTCCCAGGAAGAGTGAATGGAAGTCGCCTAAAGCTCTACATGGGTGGGCCGACCGCCTGAATAGCCGATGAGAGGATAGTCTCACTGCTCCACCCAGCTAAAAGAGAGTGTGGGATGATAAAGTAGCCTTGGGGGCAAATGCACGAGTACTATGATGCGTGTACATTTGACCAAACACAAGGACCACAATTTCGCGAAAAGGATCACATGGATGCATTGACACAAGGAATGATGACTGTTGATACCACTATTCATAATAAGATGGTTGCATTATAGCAAAAGGAAGTGGGTGGTGGGCCATTAAGAGAAACAGTATGGGCCAGATATGAAACGACCTGCCACAGATCTTACACAAAAAGGTTACACGTGCTCGAACAGGCGGGAAGCAATGAATTTGAACTTCACATGGTTTATAAATCACTGAGGGTGGCCTACACTTTAGAAACAAATATGAAGCTGTCTGTTATCTCTGCACAAGGCATGCAACCAACAGTAGTGATTTGGCCGATAGAGAAGCAGGACTCTCTAAGGAGTATGGGGTTGGCCACTGTGGGCGTCTTGCAAGCTACAACATCACTGGTGGGGGATGTATCGGAAAAGAAGGAACATGAAGCAGAATTGGTCCAGATGCTGTCACCTTGCCTAGGGGCAGGCCGGCGCAATACGACAGTAGAATGAAAGGATGGAAAGATGGTGACCACAGGTAGATATGCAGTTAACAAGTCATCTCTAATGTCCCTCGAAGATTGGGATCTTGCAGACAACAGCCAAGGTCTTGTAAAATTGCAGCACAAGCTACAGCAGATAGTACGAAGAGAAGATACAAAGGTCGGAAGTAGCTGCGGTGGTACTAGGAGGCCCTGTATGCGGCTCCCCCGCTCGCAGTAAAATCTTGTAATGGGGTGTTCTGTGTTAACCGAGCAAAGCAGAATGAACATCATCGGTTTCAAGACATGGTAGAAACACTGAAGCAGGAGTCGGATGAAGCGTTGTAGGAAACAATGAGGAAGCAGCAGGACGATGAGTGCCACTCAAAGGGAGGCGAACCGAGAAAGCCAAGGCAGAGCATCTAGCCATGTCGACGAGTGAATCAGGACAAGTCACGATAACTATGTTGGGGGATTGTTGGGTATTGGAGGTCCCATGTAACGGTTTTGGGGCAGAAAGCCTAGAAAGTAGGATTAAATTACTGTAAAAACTCCCAAGTATGCGGAGTGCAAAGTATAATAGGATTGAGTCAAAGGGTAGTCCACCTGAAAATAATGTAAAGAAATATAAATAGAGTTGGCCCGAGCAGGGATCGTGGGCCAAGGAAGGGTATAAATAGAGTGCGGATCTATGAGGGAAAGGCAGTTTGGTTTTGGAAAAATATGAATTGTAATGGGTTTTTGAAGAAGATTGTCTGAAGGGTCTGTAAGTTTGAGTCGAGGGTTAGGGTAGTAGGTAGAGGCTCTGTAGCAGTGTGTGTAGAGGCCGAGAAAGTCTACAGCTGTGTGCGCAGACCCCTACAACTAAGTTCGCAGGGCAGATCTGGATGTATTAAGGATAAAATGGAAATAAAGATAAGTTTCTTCTGAAATTCTGTGTTTCTTCTGAGCTGTCATAACATCTATTTAATTTAATCTATTTATGGTATGAATGAATGTAAATCTGAATTCAATTAAATGTGAGAAGCAGTTTTGTTGGTTAAATGTTTGCTTAAAGACCTTAGTAATTGGTAACCACATCATCTAATAGATTAGCGCACTAAAAAGAAAGACAAAATCAAGCTGGATCTATGAGAATACCGAGTAGTGCGGCGCTGTAAACTAGTGCGCGAAACCTCCAGACCACACCAAGACATCCCTAGGGTGCAGAAACCTGGTTCCAGCACCCTCCCCTACTACCTTGGGTGAGACCTCAGTCCGCGCTCCGTGGGCTGTTGCCGAAAGGGCCAGTAGCTATGGGATTTGTTTGGCTAAATAACTCTTCCGAACCTGGGTCAGGCCCAAATAAGCCAATACAGTGAAGCAGTCCACTTGTTTCAGTAGTTACTTGACTGGCTTCTCTAGCAGTTTTGTATTATTTGATTCAAAAGTTTTTCAGTAGTATATGGTAGGTATGTGTCTCCCAATAAGCTCATAACTCTGAGAATTTATTCAGCATTTTCAGTTTCAGTTTCAACATGAATAATTTAGTTTTTAACTTGGGTTGCAGTTTGGTTTTGATTTCAAAATGAATCAGTTTGAAGATTGTAGCTACAGTGACTCCATGCCTAATGGATAAGGCTACTTGGTCTATGGTGTTCTTGGAATGTCCCAAGGATTTTCCATCCCTATTGGAGCCAATTTTAGTGTCTGTCAGTCCTGCCAGTCACCAGTGACCAAACGTGCTCTTTCAAATTTTTGTTAGGGTCCTAGGTCAAGTTTTTTATGGCTTCAGTAGGTCTTCAAATAAAAAACTTTGATCATTGGTTGGTGTGTCTAGGTCAGTGCCCTTCAACATTCATGGTTATCATTATTCATCATGGTCATGTCATTTTTCATGTGTTATAGGTCATGGATAAGTCAAATAGTCATATAGGTCTTGGTTTAGGTCATCACTGGTAATTGTCACCATTATGTCACTTTTTTAAGCCTTAAAAAAGCCATGTTTATGATCTTGAGTCCACACATAAGGGAGTTAGCATCTTAGGAGGCATACGAAATAAAGTAAAGGTACTACTTTATCTTATAAAATTATTACTGGAAAACACATCACTTTTCTTTCAAAATGGGGGATGATGTCATGCCATGACATATAAAAAAGGTGAAATTTACTCTTATAAAGACCATACAAGCATTTATATTTCTCATTCCATTGGTATTGAGCACTAATACATCAACAAAGTTCATCCAATCACGTTTAGGAACGAATTGCAGCTTCAAAAGGTGCTTTCTATAGTCTGCTACGTTTTCACTCCCAGAAGCAAGGATTTCATCTACAAGAGTTTTTTAGGGCTAGTAAAGGTTTCATCAGTTGATTTACAGGTTAGTTGAAGCTATTTCCACCTTCTTTCATCAGTTTTTTTCATCATTTCAGTGGTCCAAACCTCCCACAGTATCCACGCTTTGTTTTGGTGGGTGAAGGTCTATATTTCTAAATTGCAAACAATTACTTAGTTCCCTACCTATCCTGTTGGAAATAATACTGAGAGGGGGGGGGGGGGGTGAATTAGTATTTACAAATCAATATCTTTTTCATTTCCATAATCAGATTTATTTACGCTACTTCAATGAAGGGAACTTGCGTGTGCATGCAATTGTTCTTGAGGTAACCAACGTATATCCAATGAACTTATTATTCAGTTAATTCATCATATGTTGATCTTTAATCAGTGCATAAGTACTTTATTAAACATCAAAGAGTAACCATGTGCAGTAATAAAAGAATAAACAATCACACATAAGCAACACACATGAACACCAAGATTTGAGGTGGAAACCCAATGTGGGTGAAAACCACCTACTGTTGTCGTCTATGTCTTCTTTTAATAATAAGAAAATCTGTTTACAATCTTGTATTAGTGTAGACTCATACCATTACGCAGGCACCCACCTACAGAAGGCTACAACATTCTCTCATTCTCCAGCTTCTTCTGGAAAGGAGATACAACCACGTAGTTCTTGTACTAGCCGATATATTTACTAGTACGTAGGCTTCAACCTACAAAAGGCTACAACCTTCACTCGTTCCCCAGCTGCTACTGGAAGGGAGCTCCAACCCCCTAATCAAATCACCAACCACTATTGGCAGGAAGCTTCGTCTTCCTCATAGAAGACTCCAACCCTCAATATCCTCCAAGGACCACATTTCATAATTTTTCACACTGGATTCTCTTGGTACACAAAAACACTATATGTAGGCCACATTTCATCAAATTTTCACACTGCAACCATTAGTAACATTGTAGCTCAAATTCAATCACCACTGCAATACATCCATCAAATACATCTACATCAACCAATCACTGAAACTCAATCATCAATCTCTGATATAACTGAAACCCAATCATTAATCTCTGAATCAATCAATCACTAAAACCTCTGACATAAAACAATCATTGAACAACTGAATCAAATAATCACTGAACCTCTTACACAAGTAAATCATCCATTCATTCAAACTTAATCAAATTCAACCAATCAACTGGAACAGACAGATCACTGTAACCAGTACACAGATCTGAACCCAGAACACTACATCATCATTCAGAACCAGTTGTAACCTCAAAAACCATGCATCAAGAATGTATATGCTACTTGGCTAAATCCAAAATACGTGTATATGCTACTTCCATTAATAAAACCTGTGTAGACCTTCAAAACTATTGAAAATATAAACTTTTGAATCAAGTCTTTACCAACCAGCAATATACTAACATCTATTGTCAACTTACAGAGCTTTACACAGGCAACAATAGAGATCACTTCTTCTCACTGATAAAATCAATCAATCAAATACCAGCCTCCTTATGCATTCAATTTTACATTCAGATCTAAGAAGACTTCATTGATAGACAATACTAAAACAACATCACTGATTTGATAGATCAGTCATCCTTGAACATCAATCTTTTCTTTTGCATATGCTACTTGGAAGAGCCAAACCAGCATGTATATGCATCTTCACCAAAGCGTACCAGCGTATAGATCTACAAATTCTTACTTATAACTTCACCGCAATTCCCGACTTCAGACATACCTAGATCATCACATACAAAGGATAAAACATGTGTTAGCAATCAGATCTAGCCCATCCATTATTAGATTACATATTGATAAGTCATTATGATCTTGATCCATCATTAGATCTCATCCATCATCAAATGCTCAGGTGCATATTTAGTCTAGATCAAGCAAGGCATCAGAAACCCTTAACATGCATATTTTCTTTTGATATAACACTTCATAAGATATTCATTACTTGTGCCCTTAGCCATTTGATCTTCTCCTCCTTATATACTTATATCCTTTATCAATACCTCTGACCAAAACCACTTAGGACCAATACATTGGAACAAATACTTAGGATCAATACCTTGGACCGAATACCTTGGACCAAAATACCTTGGACAAAATTCCTAGGGTCAATACCTCGGACCAAATACCTTGGACCAATACCTTGGACCAAGATACCTTGGACCAAATACCTCGGACCAAAACCTTGGTTTTCCAACATGTACGCGTTTTTCCTCCTGAGAGAGTATGTGAATACGTATACACTCTTTTTTTTTGTGGACCAACGTGTATAAGCTGTTTTGACTAAGTGGACTTGCGTATACTTCTTAAACTGCTTTACATCAACCTTTTCCTTTACATTCTTTATTTTGTTCAGCAGACCTAGGTTCCATCTTCCTGTTCTTCTGTACCAATGTCGTGTTAGTTATGAATAGACCTGTTACACTGTAATTTGCCATATTACTTCTAAAATGATTCCTTTGAACTGCCATGAATTCTGCCACATCTGATATCTCTCCTATAGATTCATCTAGTTACCATATAGAAGTGACTTGTTTTGCTACAACTGGATTGCCATCAAGTACAACACATGTATCATAATGCCAACAATTTCCCCTTTTGGATTTGATGGCAACCATGTTGGTGTTGATTACTGCACGCTATGGAAACTGTTAGAGATAACAAGAAATACCAAAATACTCTCCCCCTTTGACATCAAGGGCAAAGGGTGGACCAAGATATTCTCCCCTTTTGATATGAATATTGTCATATCTGAATAACTAAATATAAAAATTTATCATGCCCCCCTAGGAACATGCTGAATTCTCTGATTAAACTCCCGCTTTGTACATGATGCAATGCACTAAACCGTCCATCCTCCCCCTGAGCACATGTAGAGTCTACAAAAATATTTTCCAAAAGAATAACATTACTCTATAACTCAACTATGTGAGTTTGACCTTCCTATCACCAATGAATCATAGATACATCAATCTCCCAACCAAGTGGGGATATACCAAATTTGACTCATCCACCCAACCAAGTGGGGATATACCAATTGTTTATACATGACTGAAATATAACAATTATTACATCATCCTTCCCATGCATAGTGGGGGTACAAATTACATCCTATGACCTAAAAGGACTCATTAAAAATACTACGATAGACAGAGACATATTATTACATCATAGGCCTTTATATGACATTTTCATCGAGCAATATACATGACACTTATAACAAAGACCAAAGATCTAAACAAGACCATGATATTCATCAATAACTATCATACACCATATATGATCTGCACCATAAGCATCTATCAACAACATCCAGACCCGCAACCTGTATATGTCCATCATCAATTCTGAAGATATGACAAAGTAAATATCATCAACCTGTGAGGAAGTATGTTGTATATAGGTATCAACTTGTCCTCTTGATCTCATCAAGATCAACTTGCTTCGTTTCCTTAGTAGAAAGAGCCTTATCATAACCTTCCATAAATCAACTAAGCATATGTCATATCTCCAAGAAGTAACACAAAAAATTCACATCATATCATATGTATGTGAAAATAGCGTAGTCATAATCTATGATCATAACATCATCATCAAGAACAACATGATATTTCCACAAGAACCATCAATATATCAACCATGTATCATCACTAGCAAACATCACATATCTGATAAGCATCAACCATGATAATCAACATATGTGAGTATCAAACTTATCATCATAAAGTAAGAAGTCATCATCATTATATGACTAAGTAAGCCATGTCTCCAAATAGATATGTCTTCATGGAACCTATAACAACACCATTCTCTTGTCCAACCAACAATATTTATCAATATGAAACTTAAGTAATCATCCATGTATCTAGCATTATGTGTATCCATCAAAGACATAGCAATATGTAGCTAGCAAACCATTAGTCATAGTCATTTGTCAAGCTTTCTTGATACTAACAACAACAACAATCCTCAACCATGTGAGAGCCAAGAACTATAGGAATCCTGCATCATAACTACACCATATGAACTTTATGCATCTTTGAAGGCATGATGACAACAACATAAAAGAAATGAGTGACTCATCGTCAAATAATGAAGTTGTGTACAAGCTTTGTACTTCTCCTTATCCTTATGAAGATCACCATGTAAGAAACATATATGTACTATATGCATCATCAAAAAGGTTATCCACAATCATCCATAAATCTGATCTGAATAACAATTATGTGGTTCAAGCAATATAAGTATCATCTGAGATTTCATCATAGGAAACTCATGGCTGCATCACAGCATGATGTATCATTTAAATACTTCAATAACTTAAGTACCAAAGACTTCTAATCATAATTCCAACAATGCATTATTAGAAGCATAACATATTCTCCCCTTGAACTTGTGCCAACTGTTCACTGTCAGTTCTAATCATTGCATATATTTATAAGGATCATCAAGGCATCATCCTCAACAACTTATGAGGGTCAAAATCACTTCTACATATTATCAACAAAATATAATCATCATCAATCAAAACAAAAAAGATAATTGATAATTGACCTAACCATATTAGACCCCTTTTCCTAAGTTTGTCCCACTGCTTCTTCGTCAAACCAACATATACATGACTATGCAACTACTAACCCGTGTATATACATGACTTGTCTTCATTATAACTGCGTATCAGAATTAGAGCACTAAAATTTCATACTTTTAGTTGCTCCTAAGTCTGTTCTATATGTATACTGATCTATGCCACATATTTTTGACTATACTTCCTTCTTATTCCATACATTGGAGTGTGATGTTGTTTGTTCCTTTTGGTATGTTGGCCAAAATTTTCTCCTGCATTCTTTTGCAATATGCGCAAACTTGCTACAAGCATAACATATTATATGTTTCATATTTCATGTAAAGTGGTCAATGGCTTTGTGACCAAACATATTGCAAGAAAAGCAATATCCCTTAAAGTACCTGGAAGCTGATGATCTTTTTGTGTGATGGTTATTAGCTTGAACCATTCTACTTCTGCATCTTGCTGCAACATGTCCAAAATTATGACATACAAAACATTCAACATTATTCATAAGAGGAAATAACTTATTATCACTTCCATAGTTAGGAGTAAATGATTTTCTTTGAAGTCTTTCTTTCCTTGGTTGTTGAAGGGGTTGACCTCTTATCTCCTTGTTGAGAATTTCAGATTTTGCATTAGAGTTCCCTACCCCATCTTGTGAACTAGATTCACCTTCAATAGTTTCATGAAAACCAAGACCAGATTTGATGATAGGAGAACTTTGACTACTAAGAATATTATCCAAAATCTTAGTACTATCAAGAAATCGTAAAATTTTTTCCTTTTTTTCTAATTTACCTTTTAGGATATTTACCTCAACTTGATATTTCTCTTCCTTTTCAAGATAGTGCTTCTTCAAGATTTCTTTAGCTTTTCTTCCTTCTTCCACTTGTTGCCTTAATTCGAGAACTTCATTTTCTTGTTCTTCAAATGCTTGGAGTATTTCTTCATTCTGCTTATTTGAGTTTTTGAGATCCACTTTTAGAGAAATGATTATAGCTTCAAGACCTTCACAGTAGCTGGTTCTTTCTATAAGTTCCTTGGTTGTTATGTCCTTTTCATTCACCTCATTTCTCAATGATGTCACTTCATCCTGCAGCCTTTGACTTTGATCTTCCTTTTCTTTGTACTGCTTCTTTATTTTGTTTCCTTCCTCCCACTGGGCTTTTAACTTGGTAACTTCTTCTTTGTAGGCACATTCCCTTTTATCAATTAGATCTTTTTGATCTCTAATTGTGTCTGTGAGCTTTTTAAATTCTGACTCTATTTGATTTCTTTCTCTTTCACCCACAAGAGCAAATTTAGTTGTTTCACTGTCACTTTCATTATCTTCAAATGAACAGAGAAATGTATCACTAGAGGACAACAAATTCGTACCTGATAGTTCTTTTGCTTGTTCATCTTCATTCTGAGGTGATTCTGAATCTGAAGAGTTGCTTCCACATAAAGGCCAATCATCTCTCCCACTGTCATAGTTGCTTTGAGACGTCTTCTTATTTTGAGGTGCTTTCTTCTTTAGCTTCTTTCCCATTGTTACTACGGATCTCCTTCAAGCGATCAAGATTTTGCCAAAGGACCTACTATGATACCAATTGTTGGAAATAATACTGAGAGGGGGGGTGAATCAGTATTTACAAATCAATAACTTTTTCATTTCCATAATCATATTTATATATGTTACTTCAATGAAGGGAACTTGTGTGTGCACGCAATTGTTCTTGAGGTAACCAGTGTATATCCACTGAACTTATGATTTAGTTAATTCATCATATGTTGATACTTAATCAGTGCATCAATACTTTATTAAAAATTAAACAGTAACCATGCGTAGTAATAACAAAATAAACTATCACACATGAGTGACACACATGAGCACCAAGATTTAAGGTGGAAACACAATGCGGGTGAAAACCACTTGTTGCTGTCGTTTCAGTCTTCTTTTAATAAGAAGAAAATATTGTACTAGTGTAGACTCATATCAGTATGCAGGCACCCACCTACAGAAGGCTACAACCTTCTCTCGTTCTCCAACTTCTTCTAAAAGGGATCTACAACCCCCTAGTTCTTGTACTAGCCGATATATTTACTAGTACATAGGCTTCAACCTACAGAAGGCTACAATCTTCACTCGTTCTCCAGCTGCTACTGTAAGGGAGCTCCAACCCCCTTATCAAATCACTAGCCGCTATTGGCAGAAAGCTTTGACTTCCTCATAGAAGGCTCCAACCCTCAGTATCCTCCAGGGACTACGTTTCATAAATTTTACACTAGATGCTTTTGGTACACAACAACACTATATGTAGGTCACATTTCATCAAATTTTCACACTGGACCCATTAGTGACATTGAAGCTCAAATTCAATCACCACTACAATACATCCATCAAATACATCTACATCAACCAATCACTGAAACTCAATCATTAATATGTGATATAACTAAAACCCAATCATCAATCTTTGAATCAATCAATTACTAAAACCGTTGACATAAAACAATCACTTAACAACTGAATCAAACAATAATTAAACCTCTGACACAACTGAACCAACCATTCATTCAAACTTAATCAAATTCAACCAATCAAATGGAACAGAAAAATCACTGTAACCAGTACACAGATCTGAACCCAAAACATCGCATCATCATTGAGAACCAACTGTAACCTCAAAAACCATGCATCATAATGTATACGCTACTTGGCTGAACCCAAACTGCGTGTATACGCTACTTCCATTAATAAAACTTGTGTATACATTCAAAACTATTGCAAATATAAACTTTTAAATCAAGTCTATATCAACCAACAATATACTGAACATCTACTGTCAACTTACAAAGCTTTATATAGGAAACAACATAGATCACTTCTTCTCACTTATAAAATCAATCAATCACATACCAACCTCCTTATGCATTTAGTTTTATGTTCAGATCTAAGAAGAATTCATTGACAAAAAATAGTAAAACAACATCATTGATCTGATAGATCAGTCATCCTTGAACATCAAGATTTTCTTTTGCATACGCTACTTGGAAGAGCCGAACCAATGTGTATACACATCTTCACCAAAGCGAACCAGCGTATATATCTACAAATACTTACTTATAACTTTTCTACAATTCCTGACTTCAGACATACCCAAATTGTCATGTATAAAGGATAAAACATGTGTTAGCAATAAGATCTAGCCCATACATTATCAAATCACATAATGATAAGTCACTATGATCTTGATCCATCATTAGATATCATCCATTATCAAATTATCAGGTGCATATTTAGTCTAGATCAAGCAAAGCATCAGAAACCCATAACATGCATATTTTCTTTTGATATAACACTTCATAAGGTATTCATTACTTGTGCCCTTAGCCCTTTGATCTTCTCCTCCTTATATACTTAGATCCTTTGTCAATACCTCAGACCAAAACCACTTAGGACCAATACATAGGAGCAAATACTTAGGGTCAATACCTCAGACCAAATACCTTGGACCAAATAACTAGGGTCAATACCTCAGACCAAATACCTTGGACCAATACCTTGGACCAAAATACCTTGGACCAAATACCTTGGACCGAAACCTTGGTTTTCCAACATGTACGCGCTTTTCCGCCTGAGAAAGTGTGTGTATATGTATACACTCTTTTTGTTCAGTGGACCAGTGTGTATACGTTGTTTTGACAAGTGGACCTGTGTATTCTTCTTAAACTGCTTTACATCAACCTTTTCCTTTACATTCATTATTCTGATCAGTAGACCTAGGTTCCATCTTCCTGTTCTTCTGTACCAATGTCCTGTTACTTCTAAATAGACCTGCTACACTGCAATTTTCAATACTACTTCTGAAATTATTCCTTTGAACTGCCATGCATTCTGTCACATCTGATATCTCTCGTGTAAATTCATCTAGTTATGTAGATTCATCTAGTTACCATATACAAGTGAGTTGTTCTGCTACAAGTGGGTTGCCATCAAGTAAAAAACATGTATCATAATGCCAACATATCCTACCCTTCCTCATATCCAAATACACTCCCCACAAGCCTCATTACCCTTCCTCACCCATTTCCCTAACCCCTAGGCCTAACCCTAGTCTCTAAGCTGCATTTTTGGCAGTTTAGGGTTAGGACTATGCTTAAATTCCCTACAATAATCCCTTCACCATTTTCATCATTTTCCACCTCCCTGAACTTCCTAACACATCTCCCTACATCCCCAATTTGTATTACCCACATATTTCTTCCCTAACCCCTTCATTCCCTCACCTAAATATACTAATCCCAATCCCATGCTCTCTCTAAAAGAAATTCTATTTTCCCATCTCTATGGTTGGGGTTTTTTCTTTGCAATTGTGAACAATGGAGGGAGGAAAGAAGCCATACAACAAAGGAGGTCAGGTGTCAAGGTTTGAGCCACTTGACACCAAAGAATTGAGGTCTTCAATATTTTCCAGAAAATGTTTCCAAAAGGTGGGTTGTTTAGGGTTTTGTGAACAAATTCAACAAGTAGGATATCATGCCAAGTTAACCAGTGTTTTTTCCTCAAACCTTAGGAGTGATAAGGCACACATTGCAAGGTTCAACTTCATCATTTCAACTGAGGCCATAGCTACAACTACATGGATACCAAATAGTGGAGGAAAATGGTTCAAACACTCAAATTTGGACATTCTAAACTATAGAGCTTTCACAAAAATTTAGTGTAAAGAGGTTCCCAAGAGTGTTTTTCCTTTTTGACTGTTGCTTGAAAAGTTTGCTCCATTAATGAAGTTCATTATGAAATATTTTACATGTGAGGGAAAGTTTTCAACAGTGTAGAAGTGTCATATCAAATTATTGATGCACTTCACCAGTGTAAAGCCTCTCAACCTATCTCACTACCTCTACATAAATTTAGTTAAGATGGAAAAGAAAGTGAAAAACAGAAAGGGTGACCACCAAGAGAGTCTCTACCACCATCATTTAATTAAAATCATTGTCCTACACCATCTTGAACATATGCACATCTCTTGGGAAACCTTGATGCAGTCCAAAATATTTCTTCATTCTACTAGTCAACCTACTAGCCACAATACACCACCATCATCCTCCAAACCAAGGGAGGTTGGATCATCTAGCAGAGTTTCAGTGAAGAGGACACCTAGGGCAGAAGTCACTCAGACCTACATTAAAGGGAAGAGGCTTTTGTTTGCTCCTAGCGAAGAGGAAAGGGCCAAGCCTACTTCAATTGACAGGGACACATTTCCACATCACCATGAGACAACATTCCATGAGCATATTCATGAAAAACAGGGCAAATCATTGGAGAAACTTGTCATGGAGAAGGAGGCTGAGATTAGAGATTTGAAGGATGCTTTGGCTAAAGCCAACTTCATGATTGCATTTATGTAGCAGGAAGTACAACATTTCTTTGAATCCAAAGAAGAGCTTATTTGCCATGGAGGAGGGCAAACTTCTGGGGCACATTATTTCAAAAGATGGTATTCGCATCGACCCTGCAAGAGTTGAAGCAATCCAACAATTAGATTTCCAAAGAAACAAAAGAGAGATTCAGTCTTTTAATGCCAAAATAAACTTTTTGAGGAGATTCATCCCCAACCTTGTTGAACACTTGAGAGAGATGACTAATATGATGACAAAGGACAATGAGGTAAGATGGTCAAAATATGCAAAGAAATCATTCAATGCAGTTAAATTTTCACTACCTTGTGCTCCCACCTTGATCAGCCATGATTATACTTTAGATTTCATCATATTTTCATTTGATTCCAAGCACACTTTGGTTGTTGTCCTAACGCTGAAAAAGGACCAAAAAATTGAATAGCCCATAGCCTTTTTCAGTCGAGCTATAAGAGAGGCAGCGCTAAAGTATAACATTATTGACAAACAAGCTTTAGCCTTGGTGAAAGCTCTAAATGACTTTCGGGTATACATTCTACACTCACACATTCTGGCTTATGTTCCAACTACAACAATGAAGGATGTTCTCATGCAGACAAATTCAAAAGGTAGGTGGGGAAAATGGATTGCACTGATGCTAGAACATTATCTGGACATAAAACTGACAAAGCTGACCAAGGGACAAGGTTTGGAAAAGATCATGGCCAAATATAACTTGAACGCATTGGATACCAATCTAATTGTTGCCCTCTTTGAAGAAGAAGTGTACGAATTTCCAGTATAGGTATCAAATATTTTTACTTAATCTCCTTGTTATTTTGACATTGTCTATGTACTCTAGCATTTGAATCCTTCGTCAAAAGTGCCAAGAAGTACGAGTAGATCATTGAAATTAAAATCTTCAAAATATTTCATCCTTGATGGTGTCTTAGTTTAGAAGGATCCGGGTAGTGTGTTGTTGAATTGTCTATTCGAAAGTGAGTCAAAAGAAGTGATGAATGACTTTCACAAGGGAGATTGTAACGGTCACCTCTTCTGGAAAACCACATCTAACAAAATTTTGAGGGTTGGTTTTTATTGGCCGACTCTTTTTGCTGATGTATAAAAAAATGTGATGAGCTATCACGAATGATAGATTTTTTAGGGGAAAAGGAAATTGCTACCATTTCCATTATAACCCATTTCAGTCTTGGCACCATTTCAATAGTGGGGTCTTGATTTTGTTGGGGAGATCCACCCTTCATCTTCAACCCATCACAAATGGATCCTAATAGCCACAAATTACCTCACAGAATGGATTGAGGCAATCCCAACCAGGAAATATACCTATTTGGTAGTCATTCAATTCATTGAATCTAAAATATTGTCAAGATTTGGTTGCCCGCATAATATTTCAAGTCAAAAAAGATGATGGAATTTTGTGAGAAGTATCATATCAAATTGGGGAATTCAAATTATTATTACCCACAAGGTGATGGACTGGATTAATATTTCAATAAATCATTGGTCAATATAATCAAGAAGATATTGGAGGTCAACAAGAAGAAATGGCATAAAAATCTTATCAATGCTTTATGGGCGGATAGAGTAAGTAACAAAAAATCCATAGGTATGTCACATTTTTTGTTGGTGTATGGGATTGATACTGTCTTTCCTAATTCTCTTTCCATCCCAGTCATGAACATTTTGCAAGAAATTGGCAGCGAACCATATGGTGTGAAACGAAGAAAAAATCAGATGATTCATTTGCAGCAAACTAGGGAGGAAGTAT
>APFE030338533.1:0-33105 GCA_000404065.3 Pinus taeda
AGACTCCTATATATAGAAAGGAGGTCTTGTCATTTGTATCATCCAAGAATTGTTCATTTGTGTAATGTAAAGGAGGTTTCACCCTCGAAGAGGTTGAATTCTAAGGCGTTTATCTATCTTTTCTATCTTTTTGTGAGCTGGTTTCATAACAGCTTTTCCTTGCTATCACATTTATTTATTAGCTCCTAAAAGCCTTCCACAACCTTGTTGTCACATAGCAATTTCATGCATGTCTCTAAAAATGTAGTGAGTACAAAAGGGTCAACATCTACAGGCATGCTGAGTTCTTGTATCTTGCCCTGGCTTCTTGAGGTGGAGGCCTCAACGAAGCTCTTCTTGGCTTCCATAAATATTTCCTTAGCTTGATCTAAATCAAAATCGACTTCTTTCTCTGGTGCTTTGTGGACCCATCCTTCTTTTGCAGGTTGTTTACCTTTATGATGGCCAGTCGTCATTCCACTTCTTAGCACAATATTAATGCTTTGATCTTCTTCATGGGGCTTAGCACTCATCATATATAAATTTTTCATAGGCTGCTTAGGATGTGTTTTATTCTCTTTCATTTTATCTATTAGCATGAAGAATTCTTATATATTATGGTCAAACTTTTTGCAGTATTGACATGATCGGTGTGTAGGATTCTGGCAATCTCATGCATAGTGCCACTGTTGTCCGCAGTTGTAGCAGATAATCTAACCACGACCTCTACTAGGTCCTCCTCCTCCTCGGTCCCATCCTCGACCCTGATAACCTTTGCATGCTCCTCCACCACCCTAATATGGAGGTTGAGTATCTGCTTGCATACAGTTTGTAGGGGTTCTTTCCATCATTAACTCATAACTTCGATAATGGTGCTCATCATGGCCCATGGATTTGCAGAAATTAAAGAAAAATTGTTGGGGTGTTTGAATGAACTTCTTAGTAAATGGAAATTATCTATCACATGTTGCCCAGTAACTTCACAAATGGTGCACCACAGTGCAGCCGCCATGCTGGGCCCTGCTAGGGCTTTCGGTTTTAGGGGAATCGACCCCCCTCTTGTAATATAATTTGCATACTGGAGACACTGATGCTTATCATGCCCGTGGCCTTTTCACTTCAAATACTAGACTTTTGTGCGTGCTTCTAGTTTGATCTCCTTGTATTTCTTCAAATTATGTATCTCTCTAGCTGTGAGTGGATCTATTGTACTCCCAGGTTCATATTCTGAATAATTGATGACTGCTTCCTCATCACGATCTCCAAGGTGTCTGCATGTGTTTATATCTTCTGTTGTGAAGAGAAATGCTCAAGTGGATCAAAATAAATGTTATAAACCATTTACGATGTTGGCTATCTATGATCTGCATGTTAGCCTCTCTGATCCGACACTTCAACCTCTAATCAAATTCCCAAGGCATCTCATCAACCCTCATCATGATTTCTTTAAATCCATTCACTAAATGTGAGCGAGATTAGGTTTACTTAATTCTTTGTTGAAGGTCGTATTATTCTCTGCTAGCGTTGCAAGAGGATTATCAAAACAATAGTTAATGTACCAAGTTATCATGCATTCCTGTAAAGTAGTAACCAACTGAGCTTTCTTTATATTATCATCGGTGATTTGTTGAGCTATCCATACAGAATTCACAACAAACTAGGATTGCTCGAGATCTTCACTTCCTATTCCCTTGAAGATCAACATCTTCATTGCGTCCACCATGTTGAAAGGTGGTGGTGGAGGTGGAGGTGTGGGCGAAGGTGTATGTAGTGAAGGTGGAGGTGGCGGTGGAATGGATGGAGGGTTTTTCCTAGGAATCCCCCGAGTGATTAGTTGAACAACACTTCACGGCATAGTCTACCCTACCCCTTCATCGTCACTTGAAGGAGTTCCAATCAATGGACTATACTCTGGTCATGATCCTTCACGATTTCTAAAGAATCATCCACTTCACATAGCTCCAAACATCAAGGTAATGGCATTATGCTTTTTTCACATAATAGCATTTTAATCCAAGTATTCAATGATCTTAAATACTTACCTCATAGTCCTTCGAATAATCTTTGCGCTGCTTCGCTAAAGATGACTGAGGTATTAACTAAAAATTTTGGAGCAAATCCTACAAGAATTTGATTGAACCAATGATTGATAGCCCGCATGATCTTGTTTTCAAAGGCTTCTAGTCATCACACTAAATCTGGAGTCCACACTATAGGACTATCGAGCTTCCACCTTCCTTGACTGTCTGCCACATTGGCTAACCGATCATACAGTTTAGTTGGGAAGGTGTAAAAGAAGATTTCATATATCTTGGTATACATATATATATCCAACCAATCTTCTTTTGAAAGGCATGGATTCCTTTTTTCTTGCGCCATGAATTCATGAATCTTCCAATCCAACCACTTTTCAATTTCTTTCTTGGTCTAGTTCCAATGATGCGACATCACACAACTCTTTCATGCAGATATCCATCCCAACAATAAAACCATTTGTTGGCTTAGGGGGTCCTAACCTAGGTTCGGACTTAGTTATGCCAACCAACAAAACCCTACACTACTAGCCCTTTCAACAACAACCCACATAGTCCAAGCTATAGTCTCACCTGAAATAGTATGGGGGATGCAAGAGCCAAGTTTCTGCATCCAGAGACTATTGTGATGTCTTCCAATGCCTTGGATCTACCTTCATGCAGATCGATAAACTCTTAGGGCACATTATTGCAACTTTAGGGCACATTATTGCAACTTTTTTGAAACAACGTTTAGACCTTCGCAAAGGTCTACAATCAGTCATTGTGGACCTTTAATGGTCGATTTACCTACTTATGTGCATCAGAAAGCAATCCTAATTGGTGTTCACGCAAATCTACTTAAGTTGTTAATAAACATAAGAGGAATCACTAGAGTCTTCATGAAAGTATTTAAACACGCATTGCGTACATTACTAAGAGTTATTCAAGAGAATCATGTAGCATTCAGTCAACATCTCATAAAACAATTCATTCACCAATGACATATAACATAAATAGACATGAACAAAAATACTCAATAATTCTTTAGACGCTTGTCTTTATTGATCTAAATTCACATATTATAGACTGAAACTTCCCTGTGCACATAGTTTTATGGGTTCATGCACTCATTTGCGGACTCTACCTAGGCCTCTGTGCACTCAGATGTAGAGCCTTTCCTTCTCTATCTAAGCACAAGAAGTAGAGACTTGCTGCCTTAGCCCTTTTCCAAGACTCTTCAACCCAATTCTCTATCTTCTTTTCCTCTATTTACTTCTTCCTTTCACTAAGACCCACTATTTATAGACTTTTTTCATACAATTCCATGGTCTGCGGACCATGAGTGAATCTCAAAAACTGACTTAAAACTTTGCTTAAAACAAGGTGCTAAGCCCCTTTGACTCCTAACCATCTATGTGCTCCACATCCACAAATCGCAGAGACTTTACATAATTTACAAAATTATATGCGAAATTTGGGTTTATTAACCCCAAACTTACCTAGGGAACCCCATCCCAACATTGCAACAGTGGACCTCAGGGTAAAAGAAAATCGTCATATATGTTTCTATGTTTGGCATGCATGTATGTTGGTTAATGGTTGTTATATGTCTTTCATTTATATGTATGAATTTCATTCTATAGTTGTTGTGGTTACATGCATGTTAGATGCTAGTTGATATGTGCGGTCATATGCACATGAATCGGTTAGTTATGCATGCCAGTTAACTCGTTGTTATGTGTATTCTAGTCATATGCATGATGATTATTGTCATTGTGGTTAAGTTCTTGATAATATTATACATCATGTTAATCTGAATTAGCTTGTGCAAATGGATATGGTTATGATATTTAGGTATGAGTTGATATACTTGTGATTTTGTATTGTACTAATCTGGATCGAACTGCGCAGATGTGATTGTTAGACATGCATGTCATTCGTTTATGAGTTTATCATGTGAGCATGTTAGCTAGTTATTGTTATGGATATCATGAACTTATTTCTATATGAGTTGATGTGCTTATGAAGCTATATCTTGCTAACCTAGATTGATTGTGTAGAAAAGATAACCTCCCCTGAAATACACTAAGGTATGATTTTGACTATGTCTCTATTTGGTTTATCTAACATGGTATGTTGTAGGAAAGACTTGCGAGACCTCAGAAAATGAAAGCAGAAGTTAATGCAACCATCCTTTAGAGCTTATTATATTCACAGAGATAGGGAAATCAACATATCAATCATGGATAGGAGGAAATGACTAATGGGGCATGTGGTATCAAGTATCAATCAAGACATAAGTCAAATAGGGATGACATAGTTAGAGGTGGTAGATGGTTGGATGAACCTGATAGGAGAGGTAGTGGTTATGGATTCTATTCCAATTTTGTATCATAGAGACATCATGGTCATCACTGTTATCATCCTTATAAGAGGAGTTAGAAGCATTACTTTCTAGATGAGTTCAAGAAAGCCAAGCCACCTACCTTTTGTGGAGAGCTGAAGAAACTAGAATATGCAGAAGCATGGATACTTGGGATGAAGAATTTATTTAAGGTGCATGATTATTCATAGAATATGAAATCCAGGATATTTATTTTTAGTCTCAAGGGAAGATAAAATATCTGGTGGGAAGATATGAAATGTGTCAGAGGCATCATGACAGAGGAGTTTAGTTGGCATGTGTTTAAGAGACTCTTCAGAAATACATAATTATTTGAGATATATTATGATGAAAAGGACAAGGATTTTTATGATTTGATGATGGCTTCTATGATATATGAAGAGTATACAACCAATTTTCTAGAGTTGTAGAGGTATATGCCTTATATTAAGGATGAGAAGACAAAGATCCAAAGATTCATTAGTGGGTTTCCTTTAACGTTCAAGGATCAGATTGAGTATAATGAGCATCAGTCACTGGAGAAATCCATGAGAAAGTTAAAGCATTATTATGAGTAGTCAAAGTGCAATCTTGAGTTCAAGCATGACTAGAAGGGTGTAGATAATAAGGAAAATATGGCACCTCATAAGAAGTTCAATGCACCTGAGAGAGTACATGGGTCTTTGCCTATGGAGAAATAGGGTAAAAATGAATGGCAAAGAACTAGCGTGGTGTAGAACCTATGGTGGAGATCATTGCAGGAAGTATTTAACTTTGTACTAGAGTGGCATAGTGGATGCACAAAAGGCATCAAATATAGAGGCGTGGACAGTTGGGAATGTAGGCTAGATAATTCCTCCAACCTATGCAAGTGGATAATAGGCAAGCAAGTCGCCAGGTATACATCATTGAGGTGGAAGTGGAACCAGGGGGATAGCTCCAGGAAAATCCTCAATGCATATCGCAGGAGAAGGAGCTCATGCTCTAGGACGAAGCAACAGAGCAAGTAATGTGCATGGAAGCACTTTGGGGCTAAGGAAGCTACATGAAATATGGTTGATTAGATGTAGGCATAACAACTAGTCTTTTAGTTATGGTTGGATTCATCAAGGGAATTAGAATATCTTGGGAGATGATATGTGCGAGTGGTTAATTGTAGGGCAATGTGAAAGGTACAACATGCTAAGGTAAATGGTATATTTCTATATTTGTTTATGCACTAAAAATTGTGTATTTGTGGAAGGATGATGCATGGAATTTCATGGAAAAAGAGACTACCACAGATGCTGAAGAAGGTTCGGGTTGATATTGTCTTTGGAAGGATTGGGAAGCCATGGGGGTTGATTCATGGTTTTTGTTGCTAGTTTTGTGTTTTCAGTGTTTTGTGATTTGTTTTTGCTTGATTTGTGGTCTTTATTGTGTTTTGTGCATGGCCATGCCACTTTGTTTGTGGTTGCTTGGATTTCTATGTTTTGTTTATCTTTTCTTCTTGTTCTTACCTTTTATGTTTAGAGGGTCTTAAGAATTTGTTGGGGAAAGAGGAAAGATAATCGAGATCAAGGGGAGCTGAATGAAACACAAAAAGTAATGTAAGACCTAGATGAAGCCTCATGTATGAGTAAAAGGAAAATAAAGGCAAGAATATGACAACCCGTTAGATTGGTTGGGTCCATTTGGGTAAATGGACAGTGGTAGGGTTGTCATAAGAAAGGTAACTAGGAAAGGTAAGGTGAATGGACTTGAGGCATTAGATGCCTTGGCTAAATTGGGAAATGTTGTTCTCAAAGTTGTGCATGTGTTGAAAAGATAAAGGAATTTATCTTAACCTTGACATTGTAAGAACTAGTAATTATGTTGTGATCATGATTATATATATTTGTGTGTGTGTGGATGAATCTCATTATCTGATACGGTCGCCAGGGATCATTCTTATGGAAGAATTATTTCTCTATCTAAGTGAATGACATGAATAGGTTCATGTTTTACGAGGAATCAAGTGGTAAGAGTAGCCAAAACAAATATATGAGGTTAGTATCTTATGGATATGATTTGATACTGTGTGCTTATAACTATGCCCATGTTTATGTTATGGACATGAAATTATGAAGGATAAATCAGTGGAATGAAAGAAACGTGATTTGTGGCATGCTGGGACAAACATGGAAGGTGTAAAGAACCACAGATCCCAGAGTTGGATTGTGGATGCACAAAGTAAGGTGTGGGAAAGACAATAGAGGAAGGTTTCATGGTAGAGGCAGTGTGGTCTTTGGATGTGTAGTATTGTTGATGTGTACATGTTGTACATGTTTTGTTGTGTACATGTCATACATGTCATGTTGTTTACATGTGTTACTGTGTTATGTGTATTGTGTAGTCATTGTATCGTGATGTGTATTCGTTTTTTTGTACTATTTGTATGTATATGTTTGGTGTTGTACACAGTGTGTAGGTGTATGTGTTGTGTTATACACTGTGTGTGGGAGGATGTGTTGTGATGTACATTGTGTGTATGTGTACGTGTTAGGGATTAGTTCTCTGTATCCCTGGAGACTGTGGGTGGAGCCCTGTAACAACATGGGATCCCGTAGAGGCTATGGGTTGAGTTATTAGTCCCTAGAGCTTGCGGGTTGGAAAAATTGATTTGGAGCCTTGTAACAACTTGGGTTGCATGGAGACTTTGTTGAGTTATTAGTCCCTGGAGCCTACAGGTTGGGACAAATGCTTTGGATCCCTAGATAACTTGGGATGAGACCAACCTATAGTTGTTGATATTGAGGGAAGAGGCAATATAGTGTCTAGATTCCCTTGTTGTTGATACTCAAGAGAAGAGAAGGTATTGTGTGCTTTCTTGGTTTGGAAACCGATCTAATGTTTGTACATGGTTGAAGGTAAGAGAAGGTATTGGATTCTTTCCAGGCTTTACAACCGATTCAGCGTGTGCACAGAAAGAAAAAA
The DNA here is from genome assembly GCA_000404065.3 of Pinus taeda. NCBI lineage: Eukaryota > Viridiplantae > Streptophyta > Pinopsida > Pinales > Pinaceae > Pinus > Pinus taeda. The sequence goes on from APFE030338533.1 coordinate 7,333, forward strand.
GAAAAAATACAGAAGAAAAAACCATTTGAAAGATAAGTAACAACATTTTATTTCAGTTTTTAATTATGCACATGATCTATGATTTTGATTTATGATGGTTGATTTTTTAGGTAAATAGGTTTGATATGTTTATATATGATGATTTGATCAAATAACTAGTTTAACTTGTCGTGACAGGAAGTAAAAAAAAATTACAAGTGTACCTTATTGACAAGTTACCAATGAGGTATGATTTGAATTTATTTCAATTCATTTTGAATCTAATGGAAATTATGTGCTTGGTACATGAAAGCATGGAAAATCCCTAGGTTTGGGGGGTTGAAAATACCTGGTTTGGGTGGTTGGAATTGGCTTCTAGAGAATTAGCAGCAATAAAAGGAATTGGAACATGCAACAATATGTTAGTAAAGCATTTCACGAGTAGGGCCATTGTGGGACAATGGTGCCCAATAGTGTCCATTGATTTCCATGAGCATTCTATGACCGGTATGATGTTTTTAAGGCAGGGATATGCCTTTGTTTTTTGACCTTCTGATGTAAGGAAACCTGACCAAGGGATGGATTTCCCAAGATGGGGATTCCATTAGAACTTGGAAGGTGTGTGACTAAATGGAAAGGCTGACTAGATTGCCTAAGGGACTGTGTAGTAGAGAAGGGAAGGCCGATGAATACATTGGTTTTTATCATTATAATTTCCATATGGAATGAGAGACACGTTAGGAGTGTGCCTTGGAACAATGAGTCGATATTTGTTCATTGAGAGTACAAGTAACAAGGATTGTAGCACTAGACATTAGATGTAGAAATTGGTTTTGAAAATGGATTCTGGACTTCCTGGGATGGAGGTGAATCCTACTACTACTTTTGAGGGTGGAGGTGTAAGCGTCTAGATTCCCTTGTTGACTGATGTGAGTATTGTATCCTTTTATTTGTTGTTTCAAACAAATGTTCATATGTATATATTTGTATATTATTAGAAATGCTATATTAAGATGTGTTTTTAAAGCTCCATAGACAGTATGATTATTTGTCAGTTGAAGTAAATGTGTATCAGTATACATGTTTGTCATTGTAACTACTTCATTTATATATGTTATAAAGCTCCAATAAGAAATATGTTTGTCATGTTTTCAGCATTTGGCATGATGCAAATGTTGCAACGAGTTTTGTTATAAATCTCCATAGGCAATATGTTTTACTGGTCATAAGTGACATTGAACACTGAGGACGATGTTCTGCTAAGGGGGAGGGGTTTGCAACAACCCCTGGTTGATTTTCCATGTAAACAATATATAATACCAAGGTCATAGGACATGTATTCCAAGCTGAATGGTGAGAAGACATTATAGTGGGCATCACTTTCTGTTTATTTATGGCTATGGAAATTGGCAAAGGAAAGAGGCAATAATTGGAATTTAATTATGAAAAAAAGGGAAAATAGGAGAAAATGAAGGTGAAGAGACACATATTTTCATGCAAGGGAAATTAGGGGAAAATCATGGAAAATGAAGAAAAATGAGACATCAATGATAAAAAGGCACCTGAGAATCAGTTGACAAAATTTTCTCATTCTTTGATCAATATTAGCTAAGGAGAAGGAATAACCACTTGGACAAGCAAGAAAGGAAAGCAAGGGTGCACAAGAGAAAGATTGGATGGTGGAAAGTAAGGGAAAGAATTAGCTATGGATTTCAGGTAACAATGCACATATGTGATTTCCTTGCTGATTTTTAGATGCATGGTATATGCATGTCATTCTCTAGTTATGTGTTTTCATTGGCATGGAAATATGCTTGGATTGATAGTGGTTTCAACCTTGTTTTTCCATTTATTGAATAGCCATGGTGTTGTGGTCTTTTCCAACTTTTTTATTTTATTTTATTTTATTTTTTATACTTTTTTTTTTTATGGTTGGTGCACAAGTTCCCTATGGTTGTGGGTTAGAATAGATTCTTTCAAATCCATGGAACAATTCAGGTTGAGTTACAAGTTCCTGGAGCCATTGGTTGGGACAAACACTCTGAAGCCCTTGGTGGGTTGAGTTACTACTCCCTGGAGACACAGTTTGAAAAAATAGTTTGGAGCCTTGGAAGGCTATGGGTTGAGCTACAAGTTCCTGGAGCCCTAGACAACTGGGGTAGAGACCGATCTCATTGATGTTAGTGATTTTCAAACCGTAGAGGTGGATTCTTTATGGTTGAGGGTTGAGGTGGTTTGGCCTTTGGAAGCCCTAGTTGGTTTTGTCTTGTTTCATTCCATGAGATCCCACATTCATGCTTGGAATATGACATGGGGGTGATTGTTCAAAAAAGATATTTGATTCAGCATAATCTATGTTTGGGTGGTATGTGGAAGTCCCTCACTTGGGTGGAATTTTCACATGTTACTATGAGATATTTTCCTCTTGTGATATATGAGCATTGTATTGATTATGATGGTGACGTTATGGCTAATTTTCCATGGTTTCTATGTTGGTTATTTACTAATTATGTGTTGGTTATATTTTGTATTTTATCTATGGCTCTTGACATCTTTTGATAAGTTATTGAATGATTGATGAATGCATGGAATAATAAGACTTGTTGCAACTAGTTAGAGAGAGCTTGGAGCCTTCTTGTTGATTCTCAGATGAATATTATCAATTTATGATGAGATACGCATTCATGACCTGTAGCTTACATGTTTTCCATATGTTTGAAAAAATGTTTGTTATGGATTAGGAAGTCTAGATAAAGTTTTTGACTCGAGTTTGAAAGTTTAGCTTTTTCTTCATGTTAATTATGCTTCTAGAAAGTTAAAGGAAAATTTGGGTAGTGGTTTGGAGGCTAGCTTGAAAGGGTGGCATAGATCCCAAAACCACATACTTAAAAACTAGAGGAATTGGGTCATAACCACATGGAATCAAGCCTTCGAGTATGGTTATAGGCTTCCAACCACATGGATTCAGTGTCAAGGGTGCAATTATGGAGCTAGGTCAATGAAAAAGAGTTCCAACTCAGTGATTGGTCACTTGGGTTGGTTTTTCAACTCCTGCATGATATGTAGTCCTTCTAGGATGTCGGTAAGTGTTCAGTTTGTCAACCCACTTGCTTAACTTGAACTTGGAGGTTGGGTCATGTCATAGTGACACTTGTCTCATGTTTTACCATGGCAAGTTTGTGAATTTGGGTAAATGTGGGAGGAGGCATTTACAGTTCTAGCCCTTGGTCATATGCTCTAGGAGTCGAAGGATAAGGGGTTGTAAAATTTGGCATTCAAGTTATTAATATTATTAGAAATTTGGGTTTTTAGCACCAAAATTAGAAAAATAAGAACTACAGTTGAAATGGTAAATTTATACGAGCAGTACGAAGAAGTTGAAGTTATGCTTTTGTGTAGCATATATAAAATAACATGCAGGAAATGTCAAACATGTTGTTCTCATGTAGAATGAATGTAAAAAATACTAGTAACTAAGTAAACAACTAAGAGAATGAAAAGATGAGAGTAATTGAATGATAGTGTGAACCAAAATAAAACAAAAATAGGTCTAAAGCATAAATTGGAGGCTAATGGCTAAATCATCCTAGTATAGAAGCATCTGCACATATGAAGAATTGCAAATATAAATCCTCATAAGGAGCAACAATGTTGCAAATAAATTTAATATAAAATGATGTGGGTGATGTATTGAAGAGAAAAGAATCTGAGAAAGATGAGTAGATATAGGTCAATGTACAACAAGTCTAAGATTTGAGGAATTAATTAAGCAATATTTTATCATAGAGAAGCCTTATGTATGAGTGTTAAAATTTATGAATGAGGGACGTGAAAGGCTCTTCAAGTAGGTGCTTGCATATCAAGGAGTTGGAGCTTCCTACTTTTTGGTTCTTGTAAATATCAGTAGAATGGTGGTTCCAAATACTAGGAGTCAGTTCTTCTAGTAATTTGGTGTTTGTAAAGAAAAAGGAGGTTGGAGCCTCCTATAGGTTGGTGCCTACATTTTTTGATGTAATTTGAATTTGGAGTTTGTACTTACAATGTGATAAAAAATGTGATTTTCTCTCGTATTGGTTTCCTTATAAACTTATTGTGTTCATATTTTCTATGATTGGTACACTGCTGGGATGGTGCTAGAATCTACCAATAGGGGAGGGAGTCTCCTAGATGTGTAGTCTCAATTAAACCCCTCACCATTTGGAGTAGGAGCCCCAATCAGAATATGACCGGTTGTCAAAGTGGTCGGTTTTAATAATGTTTCTTGGATGCAATAAGCACATAGAATGATGTATGCATAGATTTGGTTGAAAAAAGTGTATGAACTTTGTGAAGTTTCAAGTGTAATGCATGAGAGATTCAATCACATTGAACGGAAATAAAGTGATCCCCTTAGAAGAAGGTAATAGTAATTATCTTAAAAGAGACACATGAGCAGTAAAAGGAATCATAAGTTAACCTACAAAATAGTTTACAATATAACCATGTTTGAAATAATACAACATCACACATTCAACAAGATTCATACTAAAGCAAACGAATTAATTCATTAGAATTGGTGTAAATGAAATAAAACATATTGCAAACATAAAAATAATATTCTTACTACATCCACAACATATGCATGAAGACATGCCCACTCTAATCTTTTATTAAAAATGAAAGTTCAAGACATACATTTACAATTGACAAGACACTAGCCCCGATAGTGGAACATGAAGCCAACATTTGCTTGTCCAAAGAAAAATAATCCTCCTATGCTAAACAAGAGAAGCAAAGGCTCCAAACAAAGCTATCAAGATTTCAATTCCATTCCCTTTACATGAGTTATGAGGGTGTATTTATAACATATGAGATGATCATCCATCTCCCTTTGTGATCTTTGGACTCCTCTCATGACCCTTTGACTTCTTTTGTCCTTTTCTAACTAATGACCTTTCATATTCCACAATTGACACTTAGACTTCCACTTACAAATTTATTTGAAATATAATATTATAAATACCCATATGAGACAAAAATGGCTAGATCCTAATAAAACAAGCACAATAAGATAAAATAACATATCAAGCTTGAGTTTGAGGAAACTATTGCTTAATAGATTCCACTTGCAAATCTTCAGCCGCATAGTGATGATAAAATTTGTATTGTACAATGGTTCCATCAAAATTTGCAATGGGATTAGGATGAAAATGGATTGTAGCTTCCATTGCATATGGGTATGCAATTGGAGACAATTTGTGTTTCCTTCTTCAATAAGAACAACATGGTGTTGATCTTGGCAGGGAAACCAATATACTTTTGCATGTTATGTCTATTGACTTCTGGGTCTCCTTTGGTAGCAATCTTCCTGAACTAGTCTAAGTATTCCAAGATTTGCAGTTTGACCCCATTTCTACCTTGTTCTTCTGAGAGTGTGCAACCGAAAAGGATTTTATGATATTTCACCATAGAATCCACATTGTTGTACAATTAGGAGTAATAGGAAAAGATGTTGGCTATCGAAATTATAAGTTGTTTGTTTATTTGTATAAGAATACGTACTTTAGATTTTTCCAACCCATATTTCTATCTTTTTTTTAACCAACTCAGGAGGTGCACCTCGTTACTTCATTCCCCATTTATGAACTACAATAATAGCTAGGTGAACAACTCTGATATTTTTTTCATTTTCCCTTGATTTATGTTGCATGTCATGCAAGGGGACAACTGTCTATGCACGATGACCAACTCCTCATAGAGGTTCCTCATAGTTTCTCCCAATGCTAGTACTTCACCAAGTATAGCTTCTCGAGGCTCTTCCAAATACACCTATGTGGTAGATGTATGTTGAACCTTTGCCTAGAGTTTTTCTACCCATTTCCTTGCATCTTCCAAATTCGTTGCCATTTGTCTATTCTGGACCATCAAATATTTTGTGTTTGACATAGAATGTCTTGAAAAGGACAAGATGTCCACGAAAATAGCTTCAGGATTCTTTCTAGTGTCCATTACAATCACCTTCTCCTTGATGAAAGCCAAATGTGTGAGGTCATCCAAAAAGTTCTCCTTTCATTCTTGCACAATTTTCTTCTAAAGCTCATCGAAAGTCAAGATGCAAATATCCTTCATCAAGAGGAGAAATTTCCTTCTCATCATTTGGAGCTTTCCCTTCTACGAGAGGAGGGGAAGACTGGGTGATGATCTATTATGTACAAGGCATGATATCAACATCCTGATTTTGTTTCTTTGGATCTACCTCCATTTCCTAAATTAGTATCAAGTATTCAATCTTCTATGAAAGTTCTTTATCCTATTTTTTTTCCTTTCTTCTTCTAGTAGCCTATTTTTTCTTCTTCTTCAACTTGTTTCAACATTGTTTCTTCTTATTATTTTCTCCTCATTTATTCTTCTTGCATTTTATTTTCTTCTTTTTCTTTCTTATCCTATTCTTCCTTCTGTCTTTTGTTTTCCTCTTTCTTCTTTTGTTTCCTCTTTCTCTCTTCTACCATAACTGCTTTTAAGATAGCTCGATCTTCTTTGTATTTGTGACTTTTCTCCTCTAATGAACTGTGTGTGACCTTCCTTTTATACTTTATGCTCACTTGGTTGTGCTTCTCTGATGGCCCTGCATTCTGAGTAGCTTCCTTGTCTGGAGTCACATGCGATGGACTTGCATGGCTTATTGGTGCACAGGGACTAGAGGAATTATAGTATTTTTTAATATTTTCCTCCTCAGGTCTAGAATAGGTCCCACTTGGCCAATTGAAATGTATCTTGACACATTTCTGCTTGAAAACACTTATAGGATCATATGAATGGTACTCCATATGACCAAACTTGAATTTATACAACTCATTACCTTCAAACTCTATAGCCTTTATGTTCTTAATCTTATAGGATCCCACCTACAAATGAAGAATGGGCCAAAGTGCTTTCTTCTTCCTTTGCAAGACTATTGATAAGCTTGTGGAAAAATGATATGAAATATCCTACATGACCAATTTATCAGAGGCATATCTTGGTAACAAATGTGATGAATTTTAACAATTTAAAACTGTAAGGTAAATGCCATAAGGTGTGGCAAACCAATTGAAAATATTTTCTACTGCATCCAGAGCCTCATGGGACATGTAAGGTGGCTCTTCCTTGAATATCATCTGGTACAATTATATGAGGAAGTGATCAAAAATCTTCTCCATGAATCCTCTATAACCTTGCTCTGAAAGAAACTTGCAATAAATATGAACAATAGGCTCTTTGGGTGCCCAAGTCTAGCTCATGCCAGGGAAATAATTTTAAGCACATATCCCATCCACATGTATGCAAGCATATAGAATATGGCTTGTTTTCCCTTAGGAGGATTCTTTTGATTACCCGCATTGATAAAAAAGTTGTTGAGCCAACAAATTCGACCATTTGATATCTTTCCTTCATTTATAATCTAATGCAAAATATACACCCAACATTTGGGAAAGGTTTCAATACTCTTCTGACCATAGATCCAACAACATAATATAATTAGGTACTGGAACACTTTCCTAATAGATTTTGTCTTATATGTGTTGTTGGGTGTCTGGAGGAACTTAGATGGCTCTTTCACCCAAGATTTAATAACATCCTTGGTGCTCAAAAAACTGGTGACTTCATAAAAATTAGAATCCATGTATGCTTCTGCCTTGGGAAAATAATACGTAAGATGAATACCATGGGTCAGATTTGAAGCAATCTATTCTCCACTAACACTTTTGACGGTCATGCTCTTTGTATCTATGTGTGATAGGATCCACTTGATGATATATGCACAAGGGAAGATTGGGTACCTCCATGCAACTTTGTGAAATCCTGACTGATAGACATTTATGCATACCTGTCTATCCTCGAGATCTTCTTTGAAACTCGTAGTTGTGTTAATGCACCTTTAGCTGTAGGCCATGTGATATCTCATTTTTTTTTTGCAGTGGGGAGTTAAGTGTCAGATATAATAGGCATGGTGACTAGGTTACTCTCAACTACTTCATCAATGCTTCTTTCTATAGTGTCTTTTAAGGCTGATATCTTTGGAGGCATGATGGAGACAACTGATAAAAGAGAGATGATCTCAAAACCTGTAGTAAATCTACCACAAGATGCACCCATGGAAAAGACAAATTAGATCAAGAAAATCAGCCCATTCATCAAGATCAAAGCAACAACTCACTGTATAGAGAGAAGGATTGTGTAGTTTCTAGGCTTAGGGAGGCATACTAGGGTCATGAGTTATGTATTGAACAATCTAAACAAGTAAGGGAGGAGCTTGAGGGTTGAGACTATGCAATGTGTAGTCTCAGATGGGAAGACTAAAGGAAGAGTTTGTGCATTGCGTCATCTCAGCTGCCAAGGATGAGACTTGAGGCCTAGAATTGCACAATGCACAGTTGGGAAAGACAATGACTATGCATTGTGTAGTATGAGAGGCCAAGGATGAAGCTTGAACCTTGAGCTTGTGAATTACGTAGTTGGAAGAGGCAACATTTTCTCAAGATTACATAAGATATAACAAAAAACGAGAGATAAAATTTTCATATCTAAGTTTTGGGGAAGGAAGAATTATATATCAGCATGAAGGTAAGTTATATCAGTGAATAACATGTGCTAGAAACAAGCATGCAAAAGGAAAAACACACATACACAAAAATACCGAGTAGCGGTAATTGCTGGTAGGAAAAAACAAGAAGTTGATGTGACACTTCTTAAAAGTGAACGATGGACAAAAATAATAATTATAGAAGCTAATAACAATTAAAATTTTAGCTACTATGAAAATAAATGGGAAAATAACACTCATAGAAAAGAAAGAAACAAAAAAATACACACACAAAACTCACTGGAAAAGCATTGCAAACTAAGTCAGAAGCTACTTGATCTCATTGAGAAGGCTAGAGCTCAAATGTAGAATGTGAAAATTAGCTCTAAGAGTGTTTGTTATATAGATCTAGGTTGGATGAGGGTTTATGATCTGCATGCCTAAAATCAAGGAAAAGGTGACACTTTCCTTAAGATAAAAAATAAATAAAACCACTTTTGCCACTTGTTAGACATTAATTTTTCACTCCATATAATCTAGGGATGAGCACTTAGCTTTTTCTTGGAAACTTCACATTCACACTGGTAGAGGGGACTGCACAATTCCAAACAACAAGGGGTTGCGAAGTTCATTATGTTAGTGAATTACGTAGTTTAAGACTGTGAGAAAGGGCCAATGCAATTCATGTGTTCAATCACTGATTGTCTTTAAGGATTGCGCAATTTTGATCTTCAAGGAATAACACGGTTTCCAAAAACAATCGATTGTGTATTTTCAAGAGGGAACATTGATAGTAGGTGCAAGATCAAGACAAGAGATGGCTTATGTTAGAAAATTCTTAGTTATCATTGATAAGGCTAAGTCATAATCAAGACAATCCAATCAATTCATCACAAGCTCTTCATGCATAGGTAGGTATTCATAATCAAAGGAATACTTAATAACAATGAAAGATAGGCTCTTATGCATAGTAGGTAGGCTCCAAAATTGAGGTACATGCAAACATTTTGAGGGGGGTTCTAACAGCTACAACACCAGTAGAACTCTTTCTTTCTATATGGGTATAACTCTATAAACTAGGTCTATCTCTTCAGGATGTATTTTTCATTTTATTGATTACCACATCTTCTTTACTTTGCTTGAGTTAAATATATAGGCCCTTTGTTCTTTTTATTGGAAGAAAACTGAAAAAATCAAGTGAGACTTAGTTGTTTCAATTGGGGATAAGGAATATATATTTACACAAGTAAGAAAGGATTATCAAAGCCTTGGTTTTCATCTTTGGTGTTGCTTTGCTGCCAATAGGTATGGAAAATACCTCGAAAAAGTCACTTCAAGGACACAAACATTTCTCTACTTCCAACGAGCCTAAAAAGTACCTCAGCAGAGGTTCTTTCTTCACCTCCTTGCGTAGTAAACCTTTCTCTTATTTCACCCTTTATTCAAATTTTCTTTTATAGAACTGTGCATTGACACTGATTTATTTTATAGGGTAGAAGAGGGATCCCAACTTATTGAGATAAAAAGAGGTTTCCCCTTAAGAGAAGGATATTTATACACCTCTAAAATATAGTCCACTTATTTAAGTTCCCGCCCCCCCCCCATCCTTACTCTACTTGACTTATTTGACAAGGTAGAATCGATCAAACATAAAAAACCAATAAGAGAAGAGGGTACCAGTTATAGATTAAAGAATCTTAATTCCACTAAGGTTTTCTCCGACGAATAATGTATTGTCCATCTAGGGATAATCAACTAAAATATATAAGGCTCATGCAAAGAGAAGGAATAGACAAAAAGCTAAACATTGAAAATTGTACAATGTCCTCTTGAACTTTCCCATGCTTATTTCAGAAGTAGAACATGGTATCATGCAAACATTATTGCGACGAAAAGGAAAGAAAAGTGCAAGGAAAAAATAAAGAAGAAGGAAAAACAAACTCAACTAGACTAATCCTACTCCTAAATTAACAAAGGATTGGTTAGGCTTACATAAAGTGAAACTTCCAATGTAACCAACAAAGTATTTCCAGACCTATATCAATGGGGTAATCAACAACAAGAAAGATAATCACAAATAACACTTGACAAGAAAGATGAAACACGACATGCTCCAAAATTCGAGGACATAAAGTGCAAACAAAAAAGTATAATAAGAAAGGATATTTTAAACATTCTTCTAATGCATCATGGTGTTTGAAAACATTGCGACATATTAGGATATCAAAACATTTATTCAATCTTTGAAACTTGGAAAAAATAGAGAAAGATGTGAAATTTGCTTCGTAAAAGGGCTTCCCAAGTATGGTTCCTCCAACCATTGAGCAATAGGATCATGAAAAATAGGTGAAGGATCTAAAAGTTGAGAGATGGGCTATTTTACAGCTTTCCCTATCACCTAATGATGATTCTTCTGAGAAACAGTGTCAGCCTGATCATTCTTGGGATCGACATCAAGACTGCAAGAACTCGACATAACCATCAATGTAGGATGAAGTGTCTCAACATCTTGAGGTAGTTCCAAAATATCTAAATATATATCATCAAAGACTGATGGCTTGGAACAATTGACAATCAAATATACAATGTCGTCATTGGATGAATCAATGAATATATTAAGACAACCATGATCAAAATTTTATTTTTCAAAAAGAAAGGAGTCCTGATGATCTGATAAATCATAGATATGGGTTTATTGAAAACAAAAAATTTCATTCTATGTTTGTTCAGATTGATAGAATGATGGATGAGATAGATCACAAAGAGTAAATTTTTCCTCTCCCTACTTTGATGTAAAACTAACATTCCATCATTCTTGATTGTAATTAGAATTGACATTCTCAAAGACCAACTCATCGAAACATGTGACAATTGAGACAGGCTCATGGAAAATGTTAGGATAATGGGTGAGAGGTGAGGGAGAATTTAGTAAATTAGAAAAAAAACCATCCTTCATCACAGGAACTTGTTCAGAATCAGAATCCCACACATAGTCATTATGAAATATATCACAAGTTTCTTGGTTATCACTGACTCTTTATTGGACTTGATCCTCTTGAGAATTATATTAAAAAATTATAATAGATTGATGTGACAACTAGAAATTATGAGGATCAAAGGAAATAATCAATGGAGGATGAGAGGAAAGAATATCACTGATTAGATCAGATTCACAATGGAAACTTGCATTCAAATTTTGAACATGTGGGGTGGGAGAAGATGGTGGTAGATAAACGGATTGACTTTCAAGTTCTCCAACCTCAACTCAAATGTATGGAGTTGTCTGATTCAGAGAAGAAAAAGAGTCACCTCGAACATCAACTTCTTATTTCACAAATTTGAGAGCTCCATAACCAAGTGTTGTGGCCACCAACAACCCCCCTCCTTATTTAGTATTATTACTAGTACTAAATAAGGGGGGACCCTTAGCTATTAAATCCAAAGAATTTAAAGTAGTATTAAAATTTCTTTTTCGCAAATAAAGTTACCATCATAAGCTTAGGAAGCCACCTTGGAAACTCTTAGAATCTAAGTTTATGATAAGGTAAAAATTATCTTATCAAGGGAAATCACATTGCAAGAAAACAGCGGGATGCCACCTCACAAACACAATCCCAATATTCACGAGATAACGATAACGACCAAATATCGCATCGCATTCAGCATAACTTACTTAAAACACTTCAAGAAATCTGCCAATGTGCAATGTTTCCGATCGCAACATCGCATCTCGCAAGGAACGGGTTAAGAAAAAATTTGTCATACATAATATTCCTGTGATTTGCGATATTGCGATATTGCAATTCTGTGATATTGCGATATTGCGATTCTGCAATATTGCGATTTTGCGATTCCGCGATTTCGAGATCTGTGATATTGCGACATTATGATTCTGCGATATTGCGATTTTGCGATTCTGTGATTTCGCGATCTGCAATATTGCGACATTATGATTCTGCAATTTTGCGATTTTGCGATATTCACGATCTGCGATGTTGCGGTAGCAAATCGTAAAATCACTCCATCACAAATCTTTCGGGCTCGTTATTCAAGAAAAGAAGTTTCCCTAAGCTGATACATGGTTATGTGTTTTAAATGCTAATAAAAGAGTTAGCTGTCAGTTATTAATAGAATATGGTGGCGTGCTCTTCAAAGAACATTTCACGTAAGGTGGTATATTTGGTATGTCTGCAGCATTTAAAACTTTCCCATCACCCTTCCTTTTCATTCAATTTCACCTCACTTGTGAATTATAGGAACGAAGAGCAGAGGACTATACAAAAAAATACGCAGGCTGAAATGGGAAAGAAAAGCAAAGCTCCGAGCTCCGAAGAAGAGAAAATGGCACCTTTGTATACAAACACAACTTGCAATAGAGACGCAGTGATGCAGGAGCATCGAACCCCTCCGTAATCAAAGAAGAATCCGAATAGGAGAGAAGTTGACATGGCCAAAAAAACCATATTTTCGTTTAATTCATATTATTAATAGAGATTGTTGTGATTCGGTTGAGTAAATTTAGAGATCTTACGAGGGGAGATCGGATCTGGAACGATCCAATCTACTTTCCTCCATTATTATAAACTAGTCTTCGTACATTTGTATGAAGAGAGCCAGACGCAGGTATATCGAGTGCGCCAAGGTAACCTGGCTCATAGAAGCGTATTGTAATCTGAATTTAGAAATAATATAAAGTAGTGTGGTTTGTGGTTATGAGTTTCTTTTATTATGTATACACATCTGTCAGTGCTTAAATTGATCCTGCGTGCTACTGTGAGAAGTGTGAATCCAATTTAAATGTGTAATACTTAATTGAGGAATGTTGATAGAAGAGTAAGATCGGTTCACAGTTACAACATTATAAACCTGGTTAAAGAGCCAAATTCTGGCTTGGCATCGAAATCTCAAGAATGTTGAAGAAGCAATATTACAATTCCATGGAAGAATCTATTGAATGAAACGGCTTTAGGAATCAATCTGGAGGTTGAAGAGGGGTAATAGTATTGACGCTCGGTAAAATGGTGAAACCGATTCCAGTCGTACGTTTGATGATGGGAATTGTAATTGCAGAACATTGCTCGGACCTGGAAATGAAGTGTTGCTGATTCGACGGATGAAGACAGATCGATTTACATGAATCGATGTTATTATATATTTTCTTTGTATAAATATAAGTACCAACGTATTTATGGATTTTATTGCTGTTTTGTTTAGATTTTGGGCCATAACCCACAGGTCAAGATTCAGAATTTTTACATGAAAAGAGATTTTGGGCTTACCCCAAGATTTTTTTTCATCAAGTAGTATCAAAGCAGGGAAAGGATTTCCTGCGAGAATGAAGAAGAATGCAAACGGAAGGGGAAAGAGGTACAGTTGTGTTAAAGTTGGAGAGTTCATGGTTTTATTGTCGTGCAGATGGCGGCAGCGGAAGGTGAGAAGATTTGCAGCAACCTAGAGCAAGGTGTGCTCAATTGGTTCCAGAGGAGAGAACCAGAAGGATGCCAAAAGACCGAGTGCGGAGGGCTTGGTGAGGTATCGTGTAACAGAGAGGAGACTGTTACTACAGAGGTTGGTTGCATCTCACAGAAGATCATGACAGCAGTTCCACTGAAGATATGCGGCGGGTAGAATTGCTAAGGACCAGGAGAAGTATATCACCAGGAGGTCATACATTTTTTTTTGTACCTCGGGAGTCTGATGCAGGAGCATCGAACCCCTCCGTAATCAAAGAAGAATCCGAAGAGGAGCGAAGTTGACATGGCCACAAAAACCATATTTTCGTTTAATTCATATTATTAATAGATATTGTTGTGATTCGGTTGAGTAAATTTAGAGATCTTACGAGGGGAGATCGGATCTGGAACGATCCAATCTACTTTACTCCATTGTTATAAATTAGTCTTCGTACATTTGTATGAAGAGAGCCAGACGCAGGTATATCGAGTGCGCCAAGGTAACCTGGTTCATAGAAGCGTATTGTAATCTGAATTCAAAAATAATATAAAGTAGTGTGGTTTGTGGTTATGAGTTTCTTTTATTATGTATACGCGTCTGTCAGTGCTTAAATTGATCCTGCGTGCTACTGTGAGAAGTGTGAATCCAATTTAAATGTGTAATACTTAATTGAGGAATGTTGATAGAAGAGTAAGATTGGTTCACAGTTACAACATTATAAACCTGGTTAAAGAGCCAAATTCTGGCTTGGCATCGAAATCTCAAGAATGTTGAAGGAGCAATATTACAATTCTGTGGAAGAATCTGTTGAATGAAACGGCTTTAGGAATCAATCTGCAGGTTGAATAGGGGTAATAGTATTGATGCTCAGCAGAATGGTGAAATCGATTCCAGTCGTACATTTGATGATGAGAATTGTAATTGCAGAACATTGCTCGGACCTGGAAATGAAGTGTTGCTGATTCGACGGATGAAGACAGATCGATTTACATGAATCAATGTTATTATATATTTTCTTTGTATAAATATAAGTACCAGCGTATTTATGGATTTTATTGTTGTTTTGTTTAGATTGTGGGCCATAACCCACAGGTCAAGATTCAGAATTTTTACATGAAAAGATATTTTGGGCTTACCCCAAGATTGTTTTTCATCACGCGGGAATAGCTACGTGGGAAGGAATGTATAACATGCTCGAAGAGGAGAATCCCAAAGTAATGGAGGTTACAGCTGTCGCAGGCTCACAAAGCTCTTCTGAAGCATCCCTCGCAGAGCTAGCTTGCTCATTCTTACATTGGATAGGAGCAAGGCCAAGAATCCTCCCATACACGGACATGGTCAAATGGATATTGGATAACACAGAAATGAAAAATAGACAGTTCAAGGTTCATGGTCAAGGACTCATTGGTTCATTCGCCGCACAAGATTTAAAGCTTATGTATCATCTACCAGAGCCATAGGTAATCTACAACATACAGTTTACAGAGAAATTTGTAAAAGAAAATCCGGACCTGGCAGAAACTACCAAAGATTGGTCTAGGAGAGATGAGCCACTCAATAAAGATAAACACGGTATGTACAGTACTAGTTCCCTTACCTCTCCATACTACTTTCCTAGTGCCATGCTTTATAGAATATTTGGAATGCCAGATATTAACAAATTCTCATGGGAGTGGCTTCCATTATTGGATCCCGCCACAAATGCCACCATTGTAGATTGGGCCAGAATTTTGTCTAATAACCTGGCCACAACCATTGGCAATTACCAGTCCAAAAGAGCTACGGCTCAGAGGATTTATCCTCCTTTTTACCTTTCTGCGTATATAATGGACACAATATGTTATATTTCTAACTTTCCTGTTATGGGTTGGAAGTGGACGACGCAAGACCCTCTACCCATTCATGTATATCACAAAGATTTATGGGACTCTCAGTTCGTCCCATACTTTTACCAAATTTGTCATGGAGTTATGTTGCCCTTGTATATAATTTTGTATGATAAAGACCCTCCGAGATGCTCACCTAAATCACAAGTAGACATCCTCACTGTAGCAATATGGTTCGGGGAAGAAATGTTTACTTATGTTAGGGTTTTTGGAAGTTCTGTACCCCCTCATGTCCTGCCTGTATATATCCCTGATAAACTCTTAGCCCGAGAGATCGCCTACCAAACCTGTGGAGAAGGAGGCCTAACTAAAGAATTAAAAGACAAAAAGAAGGCTATATGGCCACAGTTTCTTATAGCCTGTGGGGCCTTCTCATTATTCGATGTAGGTCATGCCTTTGCAGAAGTAAAGAATATCACGTGCTTACAACTCTTCAAATTCACTGCAAGACCATTTGACCCTTATGAGGTCGCCCACAATTTTACAACAGCAGTCGAGATAAAGGTATTCTCCGGAGAAAAATATTTATTTTATGATTTGTTTCAATAGAAAAACACATTGGAAGAAATTATGCACACAACCAAACTGTAGCTACCCCCAAAAGAATTTCAAAGGTTCAAAACATACAGGGAAAGAAGGTTGGCCAGTATTCCTTTGGAAAAGCTATGCCTAAAACCCTCGAGAGAACCAACTCCAAGTGTTAGCCTTAGTGGAAGTTCAAGTACCAACGGATCTAAGTCCAAATCCGAAAAAGAAGTGTCTAAACACTCTAAAAGATCTAGAAATGAACTAAATAAGAACGAAGGGTCAGTGAATGATACTGCCCAGTCAAAAGAACTTCTACATCAGCAGGTTATTGCCTCCCCGCAAAGAAATACTCCCCCTCTAGTCATTCAAACACCTCCAGTCACAGTTGAATTAGACAAAGAATGGGAAACCTTCAATGACTTGATCAACCTTGAAGGACAAACCATGAAGACAAATGTTAGCGATGTACAGATAATAAAAGAAATAGTCACAAGAATAGTTAGCAAAGCCTCGGATGTGGAGCATATTCCTATTTCTCCATCCTCTGAGCTTGTACTAAAAGTAGAAGAAATTCCTCCCCTAGATGTATTTTATAGCCCACAACATAAATCAGAGAAAGAAAAGGAAACTGGAAAGCACTCTCTCTCAAAACACAGAACAATTGGACATCTTGTGGAAAGATCCCACAAGCAATCCCACTGAAAATATCACCAAACTATTTCTGATCGCAGGGGCATACACCTGCGCTACTATCGACAAAGCATTTGAGGTACAAAAAATGCTAAGAGAAAGGGAAGAGTAGATACAAGTACTGCAACAACAATTGCAACAAGCCCATGCCAATAATGAAGCACAGAAACAGCTTGAAAAGTTGCAACAAGACTTCCAACAGATGCAGTTAAGCTATCAGAAAGGTTTGGATGAGAAAGGAAAACAGTTACAGGATTTGAAAGAGATGCACAAGGATGACCCTAAGCTCAAAGAATTTATCACAGAGTCCATTTCCCTGAATGAGCAATTACTACAGCAGCAAGAAGCATTGAGCCAAAAGATATCACAGTGGAGTCATTATTATGAAATTAGTTATAAAACCACTAATCAAGTGGTAGACTTGCGAAGTGACTATGATCTGATTGATAAATGAGTGATTGAATATTTGGCATGGCAAGAGATGGACGAGGGTAAAAGATCAAGTGCACCAAGAATTAATGAAAATCACAAGGAAATGCTCTTTAACAAATGGGATGAGCAAATCAGAGGAGCAGAGCAAGCAGCAGAAGGAGTAGCCAAGGCGGAAAGCAGACTTATTGATTGTGTAAATGAAAATTTACACATGGAAAATTTGATCGTAGAGACCACCCCGGGGTACTTACCAAATTTTCAACAGCTAGAAGCAGATTGGAAACAGAGAGCTCAAGAAAAGGTTAAAGTAATCCAAAGGCTACGTAAGTTAAACTGGGATTGTTACTGGACATACTTGGTAAAGCCACATAGCCAATGGATGACTGTTAAGTGCATTATAAATGCAACCGAAAATATGGCGCCAACTCTCATAGATTTTGTTTTCTCAGCCCAGTTGAAAGCGGAAGTCAGCCACCCAAATCTCCTTAAACAGATGCTGCATACATGTGATTTCAGAGATCAAGCACAAAAGTAGTTTAATTTTAGTTTTAATTTCATTTTCTTTTCCTGAAAAAAGGACGATCATTTAAACCGCATCCTTTATTTTTGTAATAATTTATTTTTAGAATTAGTCAGTAGTATTTAAACCCTTCTCATGCATTAAGAGAAGGGTCCAGAAATTTATCAAAAACTTGTCCTCAGAACTGCACTTTTGCACCCTCAGAGGAGGTTTTGGTGAATGAATGGAACAGGGTTTATTTGATATTTGCATTTGATATCTGCTACTGATGTTGCACTTCTGTACTCTTAGTAGATGTTAAATCAAGGAGAGATAAATCAATTGTCACTTGAAGCTCATGAGTAGGACTAGTTATAAATGGTACTTTTATCTCTTAACCATTTATGCTTATGTGTTAAAGTGATATCCAGTTTTCAGTTGTTTATATATTACAACATGGATGTATGAGTTATCATTTGGCACTTTTGTACAGTGATAACTATTTGTTTATGTTTAGTGTATGAGTAGCTCATTTATGCGATAAGTCTTAACACCTGTTTCGTCTAACTTCTTATACGAAGTAACTCATTTTTATCAAATTCTTTTCTTATGATAGCTGAATGATCTTTATTACCAGTTATTGTTTGAAATCTTTTTAGATCGCATAGAAGAAAGATCACACCCGGGGTTAGCATAAATTTCGATGTTTTTCTATTTATTAGAATACAATAGCATAACATTAAATTAGATAGAAGTATTCCATTTAGAACATAAACACCCATCTTTCTCACACACACACAATGAAATGGGAAACTGGTCCCATATCCCCAGTTGGACCTGCTATACCAAACGGATAAGGAGCTGCCAACCAAGGTCTGGACCGGTTGGGTATCCCCCTTGTTGTCAACCCGATTTTCGGGGACTACAACACCAAGAAACGTTGGGAGACTTTCAAATGATTCATATTCAGATAGATTCAAAGAAATTTGAACATGATACTCAAACTTATCTTTCATAGAATTACAATCAATATCATCCTCAAAAAATTCATAATAGAACGAATAAAATGATCATGAAAATATTCAAGAGATTCATTAGGTTCTTTTATGAGACGAATGATTTTCTTATAAACAATTTCATAGTCATACATGTCAAAGGCGCAATGAAGCTTCTTGACAAGATGTTCGAAAGAGTGAATTGAGGAAATCAACAATGTATAACACCATCATTTAATGTGCACTTTGAGTGTAAGGATGAAAATCGTGCAAGATGTTAGTGTCAGTGTCTTCACACTACCATTAGTGATCAAAGTTTACTCTTTTGCATTCATATTAGGAGTCCCATTCTGATGAGTTGCATTCCATTAGGTCATGGATCAACTGATGGTAGGGTACATTTCAGTTTTTTCCCTCATGACACATATTTACTGACCTCTTTTCATGTGTGATTCAGTCAATGGTTTAGGTTCAAGTTCATTTTTAGTTTATTTCATCAAATAGGTCTTAGGTCTTAGGGTTATAGTCTCATTAGGTATTAGGGTTTTACCATGACAAATTTTCAGTAACCATTGACTAATAATGGTCAGTAGACACATGAGGATGACAATAATCATCATAAAGTTTTAATCTCATAATTTGTAAACTTAATAAATTTTTCACCTCAAAACCATTTTGAGGTGAAAACAAAGCATTGGTATATTTTGTAAATTTCGTGTAATTTTATTATTTCTCATATGTAATTAATAGTCTCATGCTGCTCCTGGTCACCTACTAATATTTCCAAGTACATGCCACTGCAAAAGTAAAAGTAATCAAAGCATCAGTTCTCTTGTTCAAGCAAAAGATCAAGCATCCAAAAAATAGAGTATTTAAAAAGAAAATAGACATTATAAAGTGGGTTTTGAAGAATGAAAAATCAAAAGTTTCCGAGCTATATAAAGATCATCCCTCTCTTAAGTTATTTTATTGTTTGAGTTGAGCTCTAAAAGCAAAAAACATGATTTTGAAGTGTTATTGAGCAAAGGGAGTGAAATCTCTATGTTTGTGGAGAAACCTGAGTAGCGTTATGCACCAAAGTTCGGTGCTATGCATAGGAGCGGTGCTACGCACCTGGTTTTTTCCTATAGTGTAATTCTGAATTGGTGCTACGCACCTAGGAGAGTGTGTTACACACATGGTAGCTGAGCTCCATATCATTGCAAATTGCATCAAATCACCTCAAAACTCCCAAATTCCTCAATTACAAGTAATTAAAATCATTATTCTTGCTAAAAAGAATTGTTGCATTAGTCTTGGGTTGTGTTGTTTCTCAAAATATCAAACCCTAGTTTCACTAAACTATCTCCAATATTTTGGTTATGGCTGTCCTATATCATATATTTGCTTTTCCTTAAACCCCATTCCCCTTATATATAACTCCCTAGACATCATTCCCCAAACTTTTCGCTAATCCCCAAACTATATACACATACATCCCAAACACTATACACATATACCCCAAACCCTACACTATTCACTAACCCTACTCACTCCCTACATCCCTTTCCCACTCCTCTTCACCCTCACCTATTTTCCTATTCAAATCTCTTCATACTCATTTTATATCCATTCACCCTATCTCTTCATTCACCACAAGAGAAACAACTGTAAAACAATGGATAGGGACAATGAGTATGAATTGGAAGATGAAACCCTTTATGACAGTTCTAGGGAGGGAAACACACAAGGCAGGAAGCCTCATAAGGGAGGAAAACATATCATAGAGGATCCCACCAGTTTGAGGGAGCTGCAAGCCTTCCCATTTGTCATTTCTTGTTTTAGACATCAGTCATGTTTAAGTTTCAGTGAAATGGTGGAAAGGGTCAAATCTCATTATGAATTAGTGAGGTTGTTTGTGAAACATTTGGACAACAATGAGGTAAACCTTGCTTGAGTTACATTCACTTTGTCACCAACTGTTATTTCAGAGGCTACAAGTATTCCAAATGTGGGTGAAAAGTGGAATAAAGGTGAAGACATTGAAAGGGAGTACTATGAGCCTTACATCAAGGATAAATATCATAACAAACTCAAGAGAGTATTCCCGTTTAAATTCCTGGAGGATAGGTTCACTCCATTGATGAAGATCATCATCAAGTACTTTACTTGTGAAGGTAGGGTGAGAATGATGAATATCCCCTACTTCATGTTCAGAAACATTGAGAAGATGGCACTCATTGTAAACAAGAAATCATACCCCCAGTAGTTAACCGACATCTACCACTACTCTTTGATTAAAATCATTGTTTTACATTAGTTGAAACTTCTTAGCATGCCATGGGAGACCTTCATTTCTCATGAAATGTTCAAAGGCTCTCAAGTCTTTTCATCAGCACCTCATGAAGAAGGTGGACATTCAAGACATGAAAAGGTCAAAGAGACTAAAATTGTTGGAGTGCTAGTGTTTGTGACATATGGGAGTGGCACTAGGAAATGTTTTGCAGCTTCTAGGTGAGTATTATCTCCACAAGGTGTGAATGGGGTCTCGCCTTCATCATCATGCTACAGGCAAATGCTATCTCCACAAGGAGTGGAAGGGGCTTTGCCTTCTTCTTTAGCTAAACAGGTACAAGTAGGGAAGAAACACAACAACAAAGGTAAAGGCAAGAAAAATATGTATGAGGAGGATCCTAGTGATGGGAAAGAGAGAGATTTTGACCTTGTTGATCATGAGGAGACACAAGGAGTTGATGTCATTGAATTGGATGCTCAAGATCCAAGGGCTGTCAAAGACATGATCATAAAGGAACAAGAGGCTGAGATACAAGCCTTTTAAGAAAATTTAGAGAGGGCTAAATGGGTCATGAAAATCTAGAGCAAAAAAACAAACAATTGACTGACAAGCGAGTCCTCATGGAGTTGCAAATGATCAAGGAGAACAGGCAAAAGGCTAAGAAGGAAAAGGTCAAGTTGACCTCCATTGAGCAAGAGATTGAGAATGACTGGGAAACTTGGCTTGAAAGGGTCAACATACACCTCGAGAGGCTACTTGAGAAGGCCAATAGAGACAACAAGATGCTTTGCCACATGACCTACAACTATATGACCCATAACAAAATATGCAACATAAGGATGAAGACGCTTAAGGCTAGGTTGAGGAAGGCCTTAAGGAGCAAAAAGGAGAAAGACAAGCTTAAAATATTGGCTGAAGCTTCACTAGCCCATCAAAGCAATTAATGATAGTGCCTTGTACCAAATCTGGGCAAGTTTTGACAAATTTTGGTCATGTTCAATTTTTGGAATTTTGCAACACAGAAATTTGCCCTAGGTGTGTAGCGCCATCGGCGCTACACTTTTCACTAGGAGACTTTTTGGAGAAATGGTTTGCATGTTTTGATTCAACATGATGAGAGCATAAATCTCTGAAATTTTTAGAAATTTTGGAGCAAAAATTGGTCTCCTAAAGGTCAAAAAACCATCAAAAAATGACCTCTCTACCTCCTTTTGGACACACAGAAGCAGCCTTGGGAGATTCTACTTATGAGGGGGGAAATAACCTCAAAATACAAAAATTCAAGATGTTACAGAAACTAGACAGGAAGACCTTTCCACTGAGCCATCATGAGCTTAATTTGGCTAAGGGGAAGGCCTCCAAAATTATCTGTGAAGTGGCGGTATTCACCTAGCCAGTGGCGCTACGCATAGAGCCAGTTTGCTCAAAAGTCCAAATTTCGCCTAGTTTTTCTACAAAATTGATTTTTTATCTCATATTTAATGAATTTATGATTGTAAATGATGTTATTCTATGTAAATGTAATTGTAAAATGACCTTATAGGGTAGATTTATCATTTTGAGGTGGTTTGGGGGTAAATGAATCAGTTTCCATGGTTTTAGAGGCAAGCTGTTCCACTACCTATATTCCCGTTCCTTGTTGGGAAATGATTGTAACAGTCCCTTATCTCTTGGATTCAACCCCTGATGGCTAGCATAGGTGTTTTTTATGTCTATATTATTTATTTTTTCAATCATTAGCAAAGGTTGGACTCTCTTGGATGCTTTGAGCTACATTGTACATCTCTACAACAGTTTGCCAAGGAAATAAATCAGGATTTGCAGCTATTTTTGTGGGATTCTTGTGGTAATGTGTCTTTGCATATTTTCTCCTTCTGTAATTAGTTTTTCTCATTGGTTATGTGTGCCAAATCTAATTCATTCTTCTAAACTAAATGAAATCAAGATAGATAGGTAGAATACATTGGTGACATGCTCTACCTTGGGAATACATTTAGTTTTTGATGTTTTCTATAGTTTGAAGAGGATACATGATCTCTGCATGCCCTCCTAAGCTCCTCATCAGTCTTAGACCTGCCATCTCACTCAATTACAAGTGATTACACACCTACCTACCTCACCCCACAGAACACCCTGCATTCTTGACTTGATTTCCCGAACCCAAAGCTGCTTGCTCCATTTGATCTAGCAACAAAACCATCAAAATCAACCAAAACGCCCTAGAGCTACTATACCTGGCCTAAAATATATATTTTATTCAGTCATCTCAATTGAGATTGACAAGGAGAGAGCCCTCTCCTAACCTGGTAGGGCTAGCTACTAGGTTAAGCTTTGTTTGTGGTTATCCTAGGATTACCTCCCTTCAGCCTGAGGTCAATCTAGGCTCTAACATAGTGGTGACCATACTGGGGAATGTAGTTTTATGTTCCTCAGTAAAATTCATCAAGTTCAGATCTAATTTTTGATGGTGGACAACGATCAGACACCGGAAGACTGAAATCATTCACCTAGTGACTCCAGTGTCAAAAAATCTCAAGTTTCAAAATTTTTGTGACAACTCTAGTCTTCCAGAACCAGTAGCCTGAAGAATTTCTTGGTGAATTCATTGTTATCAAAATGGATTTGTTTGCTTGAAGGTATGCTACCATGAGCCGAGATCACATTCCAGGTTTCCCAAATAAAATTCCTAATGTAGATTGGCAAAGGAATTTGTCTACGTTTAAAGATGATGATAGGAATGATGTTGCTTTACATCTGGTTAGATTTCGCATGCATATTCACATGTTGAAGGTTGATTTTCTTGAAGATTGCTTGATGAAGATATTCATGGCCACTTTGGAAGGTGAAGCCCAATCTTGGTATGAAATTTTGCTGCCTGCTTGTATTTACTGTTTAAAATACTTTCATACCATGTTCTTTGAAAGGTATAAAGAATGTTGTCCATCCTTAATATTAGTTCAAAACTTTTGCAAACATGTTTATAGTTTTATTGAAAATCTTAAGAGAATTTATGAAGGCGATGACTTCATGGATAATGAGATCATGGAAGCCCTGTATGAAAATCCATTTCAGTAGCATAAAGAGAGATTAGAGGATTCTTGTTAATATGCTAAGGAAAATTTGCACCAAGTTCAAGATCTTGGTACAATTGAAAATGATGGGCGACAAGGTCTTATTTCATATCTACTCATAATAGGAGATACTATGTAGGGAAATCAAGTTTCGATTTCAAATTGTGATAAGGTCAAGTTGGATATTCCAGAACTAGATTCAGATCATGATGATGAAGAAATCATTGACGTCTTCTTTGATTTTTCCCTTCAACAATAGTCTCAAAAAGCTAGTCACTTCGTTACACAAGATCATAATCAACATATAATAGCTTCTTCTTTGCTTGAAGATGACAGAATTTTTCATCTTGATAGTCAACATGAATCATATGAAATGAATCAGCTGTATGAGGAAAAATTATATACTCGTTTGCTTGATATTAATGAAGATATTCAACAACCTTGTGAATCTTTAGGAGGGAAAGAAGACAATTACTATTTTAGAAAAAGAAAACAAAAAGTACCCTCTCCTCTATATGAATATGAGATAGATCGACACCTAAAGGTGATGTTATAGCCCAAGCTAATGCAGGTTTGCAATGTTCACATAGTCAAGAAAGTGTTAGTGAAATTTCTTCCACTTTTGAAAATGAAAATCTAAGTTTAAATGAGGACAATCTTGAAATTAGATTACCAGACATTGTTTTCTTTCATTAGGATGATAGGGCTGTCATGTTTGATCATCTTGAAGAATGTTTTCTATTTAAGAATGGCTTAGACTATGAAATTGAGGAATATGAGCCTGAGAGAGATAATATGCCAGAAATCGAGTCAGAATTTCTCATGCTCGAGGATTTTACAACCAACACTTAGATAGTGGAAGCTTATACTTCTCTATGCCTTCCTATCAATCAGCAACCCACTTTTCTTTTCGATTAGAATGAAGGGAGTACTTATATTTTTGCTGCTGGATCTCGAAACAAGTTAGTGCTTCAGGATTTTCAAGATCCCTTCGGTATTCTTTTTCAAGTATTGGAGAAGATGAATGTTGTCTGGTTTGTTAGCATAAGCCTTGGTTTTAGTTGTTATTGTGAGTTGCATATAGATACATCATTCTACCTACTCGAAGAAAGTGAGAGCAATATTTCAATAAGTAACCATCTGCTGGATTGGTTACATTGGAAGGCCCACTTCATATGATTGTACATTTTTCATCAGCAGGCAGGTGGTTGTCATCATGCTTTGAAGCCCTCAGATCTCGATGGTCTGCTGCCATTAAAAGCCTTAGTAAGTACTTGTTTCAGTTAAGTAAGTCTTGAGTCAATTTTAAGTTCTAATAATTTCAAGTTAGTTTCAGAATCAATTTGTGTCACCAAGTTGTTAGTTTTGAGTCATGCATTTCAGTTTGAGTTTTGACTCCATTTCCCAATGGATAAGGCTACT